>JAMKQA010013735.1:0-15183 GCA_024699735.1 Posidonia australis
TTTTTTTTTTTTTTTTTTTTTTTAAAGGGTCGGGCTGACCTGTGTTTTTTTTTTTTTTTTTAAAAGGGTCGAGCTGGTGTGTGTTTTTTTTTAAAGGGCTGGGTTTCCAGCCTGACCTTGTTATATATATATTTTTTTAATTCTACGGGACCGATCCATTTTTTTTAAAATTTTTGCAGGCCAACCCGACCCATGCTGCTTCACGGGCCAAATTGGGCCTACTAAACGGGCCTGACCCCTAGGCCCAGCATGGCCCACGGCCCACGACGGGCCTGGCTCGGCCCACCCCACGGCTGGAATTGTCGAGCTTGGGCCATGCCACGCCCGGGCTGGGCCGGGCGGCCTAGGACCGACTCAGCCTGATTTCCATGTCTAGGAACACTAGTTCAGATTTGTTAGAGAACCTGGATCAGTATCGACGATTGATTGGGAAGCTTATATATTTAACAGTGACTTGCCAGATATTTCATATACAGTTAGTCTGTTGAACCAGTTTATGCATGAGCCCAAGAGAGTACACTGAACTGAAGCTCTACGTGTTCTATCTTATGTCAAATGTGCACCAGGCAGAGACTCAGTTTACAAAAGAAATGGTCATGTGAAGATCATGACTTACTCAGATTCAAAATATGCAGGAGACTAAGGAGACAGGAAATTAACATCTGTACTTATATAGGAGGGAACCTTGTCACTTGTTATAATAATAAACAGAATGTTGTATTAAGATCCGGTGTTAAAGTAGAGTATAGATCCATAACTCAAACTGCTTGTGAAATGATGTAGATTAAATCACTCTCGGTGGAGCTTGGTTTCAGTGATGAGTAACCCATGTTAATGCATTGTGTCAATCAGGAAGCCATTTTTATTGTAAATAATCCCACCTTTTATGAACACATGAAGCACATAAAGGTTTATTATCACTATGTGAGATATCTAGTTATGAAAAGGATTGTGTCTACACCTTACACTCAATTATCAGAACAACTAGCTGATATCTTCACAAAGGGATTAAGTGTTAGAGTTTTCTTTATTTAATAAGCTGGACATAATTGATATGTATGTTCTAACTTGAGTGGGAGCGTTAGAGACATATGTATGTATGGATTGAGTATCATGGGTAATCGAGTTATTGGATATCCATTTAGTTTAGAATATCTAATATATCTTATATATATGTACCTACACAGAAGCAATAAAATAGATCTTCTCCCTATTATTTCCACTTCTAATATGCACCAAGTGACAAGATTTCCTCCTACATATGTATAGAAACCAGATGTAAATATTCTATCACCTCTGTCTCCAGCATACCTCGAATCTGAATACGCTTTGATTTCAGATGATTGTTCCTTTTGTAAATTAAGCCTTTTCCTGGTGTACCTTTAACATATGCAAGAACACGTAAAGTTTCACCTCAGTGTATTATTCTAGCTCATGTATAAACTAACTCAGTAAACTAACTGCATATGAGATGTTAGGCCGTGTCATGATCAAATATATGAATTTTCTAATCAAACGTCTGTACAGATCAGGATCCTCTAACTCTGAACTGGTGTCTCAGAAGGATAGTGTCTGTTTAATAAGAGTATCCTCTGAGTTACACCTTAAAAGTCTTATTTCCTAATGAAGGTAAAAAACACACTTTCTCTAGAATAATGTCAATTTTCTTTTAACATAGGCAAACTTAATGTCCAAAAGTATCTTAGCTTTCCCATATCTTTAGTAAAAAAAGTGTGTCTTAAGGTGCTTCTTTATCTCTCTAATGTCCGTTATATCACTGTCTGTCACCAATTTGTCCGTAATATATCTTATATATATGTACCTACACAGAAGCAATAAAATAGATCTTCTCCCTATTATTTCCACTTCTAATATGCACCAAGTGACAAGATTTCCTCCTATATATGTACAGAAACCAGATGTGGATATTCTATCACCTCTGTCTCCAGCATACCTCGAATCTGAATACGCTTTGATTTCAGATGATTGTTCCTTTTGTAAATTAAGCCTTTTCCTGGTGTACCTTTGACATATGCAAGAACACGTAAAGTTTCACCTCAGTGTACTATTCTAGCTCATGTATAAACTGACTGCATATGAGATGTTGGCCGTGTCATGATCAAATATATGAATTTTCTAATCAAACGTCTGTACAGATCAGGATCCTCTAACTCTGAACTGGTGTCTCAGAAGGATAGTGTCTGTTTAATAAGAGTATCCTCTGACTTACACCTTAAAAGTCATATTTCCTAAAGAAGGTCAAAAACACACTTTCTCTAGAATAATGTCAATTTTCTTTTAACATATGCAAACTTAATGTCCAAAAGTATCTTAACTTTCCTATATCTTTAGTAAAAAAAGTGTGTCTTAAGGTGTTTCTTTATCTCTCTAATGTCCATTATATCACTGTCTGTCACCAATTTGTCATTAACATAGACTGCCAGCAACGAACACCTATTGTTAGTCTTCCTATATAAGACAAAATAATCAACAACACATCTCTAAAAACCTCTTGTCATAACTACCTGACAGAATTTTTTAAATTTAAACTGAATTTTTCAAATCAAACTTTAAGACTCTATTTTAAACCATAAATACTTTTTCTTCAACCTACATACTCTATCCTCTTCCTGAACAACATACTCTCAAAATTACTCCATAAGTACAAAATCTCTTAGATCATTGTATAAAAAGACATTCTTCACATTAAGTTGACACAACTCCTACGAATTATTGATGGTAATGGACAATAATACTCTGATGGAATTGAGACAGACGACAGGTGAAAAAGTCTCTACATAGTCGATGTCATAAATCTGAATGAAGTCTTGAGCAACCAGTTTAGCTTTATATCTATCAATTATGCCATCTGACTTGTACTTTATAGTATAAACCTATCTACAGGTGACTATAATGGCTCCGACTAGACGGATCACCAACTCCCAAATACCACGAGTTGTTAATGTGGTTATCTCCTCATCCTTGATTGCATTCCATTTAGGATGTAGAAGGCCACAATATAAACCCATTTGCAGGCGACTATAGTGGTTTCGACAGGATAGGTTACCAACTCCCAGGTGCCACAAGTTGTTAATGCAGTTATCACCTCATCTATGACTACCTTCCATTTAAAACGTAGTAGGGCTTCCTGATAATTCGTAGGAACAGGCTCAGAAGAGATAGACAAGGTAAAGGTACAAAAAAGCAAAATAAAAAGAGTCATAAGAAACAAAATTAGAAATTAAATGAACAATAGAAGAACGAGTACCTTTACAGAGTATAATCAGAAGATCTAAATTAGTTGGAGATAGATTTGCATTTGAAAAGGAGTACGATTTTGTTGAAGTTGGCACTTATGTCTGTTGACAACAACGAAACACCTATAAAGGACGAGACATCTCCTTATTGAAAGTGGTGTCTTCATGGTCACTTGTGGTAGGTAGGTCAACAATAGATGGAAAAGAAAGACACTCGACATCAGATGTAGCATCATCAAAGTAATCTTTAGACTCAAAAGATGTGACATCAACAGACACAATATACTGCCTAATGGAAGGATGAAAATACCAATAATCCCGTTGAATTCTAGAGTAACAGACAAAGATATACTTGATTGACCTGAGAGACAATTTATCAAGACCAGGTGAGAGATCTCAACAAAGGCAAAACACCCAAAAATTCAAGGGGTTAAAGAAAAAAGATCAGTATCTGGCCAAAGATATCGAAGAAGAACCTCACCTTCTAAAGGAGTAGATGACATTCTATTTATGAGATATGTAGTAGTGAGAACAACATCAAATTAAAGGTATTTTGGAATATTTATATGTAACATGATGATGCGTGTAACATATAAGATATATCTGTATTTACATTCAGCAACCCTATTTTATTGAGAGGTGTGAAGACAAATAGTTTGGGAAATAATTCCTAAGGATGCACAATAAGCTAAGTACTAGATTGGACAAATCAAGAGTATTATCTAGGCATAAATATTTTGAAGTAACATTAAACTGATTTTTTTTATTTCTGTAATGAAGGTTTTGAGTACATCAAAAATATGACTATGATCCTTAAACAAGTATACTCAAGACATATGTGAAAAACCATCAATAAAAATAATACAATAACGATAGTTAGATACATACAGGATTCTAGTAAGACCTCTGATATCACAATAGACTAACTCAAACAAATTTTGACTCAATACAAGACATAAATGCCTAAAAACAGCACGATGGTACTTACCTAACTGACATGACTCATAATCAAAAGAAGAGACTGAAAACCAAGGCAAAGCTTGTTGCAACTTTTGATGTAATGGATGACCTAACCGGTGGTGCTACAAAATGGGAGACTCAGAGATAGATGCCACAGATGCTAACCTTCTTGGTATATCATCACAGGTCACTACATTGCCTCATTCACAACCCAAACTAATTCTCCTATAAACAAATTATCGAGTGAGGTCCATCTTTACTTTTGTTAAATAAAATCCTTCATCATCTACCTTTAACAATACATCCTATGTTTAAGATTAAATCTAGATTTTAAATTAGCAAAACTACCTATATTGTAATGATAATTTTCTAAATTTTCATTTTTCCTCAATTTTCATTTATTGATAGAATTTTATATTAACTGAATCACATTAATGTCCCATTACACTTTAATATCCAATTTTATATGACAATATCAGTTTTTTTATTCGTAACGTTTTAGTTTTTTAGTTTTAATTTCATTTTCAATTTTACACTTCCTTGTTTTTGTTTAATTGTTACTACTTTTTCTTATTTCAATTTCAGTGTTACTACTTTTTCCTATTTTAGTTTCAATATTTGGAATTACGGCTAAGGTTTTCTCACACACTTCTTGTAAAACTCCTGTGAATCGTAGCGGCGGTGGTATGAATGGTGGAAAAGAGAGGAGAATTTTTGGTGGCATACAATGAATGATGATTGTCACTGTTTCCAACACGAGTCAAACAAAAATCAGCATTTCCAACAATTAAACTCAAAAAATAGAAATGAATAAAAAAACCACAAAAAATTCTGCATCTTCCATCCTGCCCCCTGATCGTATTCTCCGCCTCTTGCTCCCATTCCTATCTCCATCTCCATCCTATGTAGTAATAGGAAAGATTGACGACAATATAGAAAGGCAATAGGCCGAAAGGAAGGGAGGTGAGGGGGAGGAGAGGGTGCCGACAGTAAAGAAAGGGCGTTGAGGGTATGGACATTGACCAACAAGCATCGAGGACAAGGCAATGGGAAGGGGTGCAAAAAGGAGGGCGTTGGGGTTGAGAGGAGGACGTCAGGCATTGAGAGGGGTGGAGGACAAGGTGGCAGGGGGGACGAGAGGAAGGCTTGAGCCCGAGATCGAAGGCGAGAGGTCAACGTCAAGGGGCAAAAGGAGGGCATCAGGGGCTTATGTCAAAGTGACAGGGGCAGGTGTGGAGGGGAGGGGGAGAGGAAGGGGTGAACGTTGGGGCAACATGATGCTGTAACATTTTTTTAAGGTAGGAGGGGGGTGAGGGACTGAGGAGTGGGAGGAAGGGATTTTAGTAATTGAGTGGGAAGTATTTAGAAATTTGAATTTTAAAATAAAAAATTTTGGTAGTTTTTTAAAGTTATTTTTTATTTTAATCAAAATCAAATCAATAGATAATCTTCATTATAAACAGACAAGATTAAGGATCTCGCCATCTAAAAAAAAGGATAGACCTCTCCTAATATTAACCATATATATATATATATATATGAAATTATAATCCTTTATTATGACCATGTAATATATGATTCTCTTCTTTACTAATATGATATCAGAGTAAAGGTTTTACAGAAAAGAAAACCCTAACCGTAAACTGTTACACCATCGTTGTCGACCATGGACGATGACGACAGATCCACTAGAAAATCCATACTACTGCTTCCTCTTCCTACATTTTTCGATGCTTATTGTTGCTCCTTTTCTATGTGTGATGGTGTTGCCACCACTCCAAGAAGGATTGAAAGAAGAAGAAAGAGAAGACTGGAGTCCTCTGCACTCGTCTGACATGTCGCCAGCAAGCTTGACATGGTCTTCAACACTTGTATAATTCTTTCCTACGAAGTCTACAATTGCGTCATCGAGGTACCCCTTTGAGGTGGAATACGCTGTGATGTAGAAGTTGTACACCAACATAATGGCCAGAGGCATATTAGGGATCTAGTTGATGATGAAGGACTAGGAGTCCGTGGACAACCAAAGTGTGTACTCAATTATGATCATGGCCATGCAAGGAACACCAATGCAGTTGAGGACACATGCTAATTTACAAGAATGCCAAAACTTATTGGCCACCAATGCAGTTTCTAATTTACAGGAATTCCAATACTTTTCTGATTTACTACTACTTACTTGCCTTATTGACCACTATTTACCTACAGCTATTTGTGTTTAGACACATGCTGTGCACGTTTCTCTTGTGTCCTTGAATTGTGATTGTGTATCTAGGAGGTTGATTGTTGCAATTTCTTGGCATTTGTCTACAAATCTGGTTTGTTTATGTTGTATTTTGCAACTCTCCTATTTGATATATGAACGGGTCTAGGGTTATGTCTGTGCCTTTGGTGTGCCCATTCCTTCATAGTTGTCTTAGACATGTGCTGTCCTCCAATTTTTGTATTAATTTCGTGAAAATTAGTCTTATGTGTACTTGATTTCATGAAAATCAATCTAACTACTATGGTTGTATACTTGCCTATTTGTTACTATTATTATTACTTTCATTCCTTTTAAGTTATGCACTTCTTTGTCAATAACACAAAACATCAATATGTAACAAATTATGTATGTTAGATACTCCAATTTGAGAGAGATTGTTAGAGTAAATGGATTCTCCCAGATGTGCCTTGTGATATATTTTCTGTATACTAAATCTAGTTCACTCGTTCTGTCTTTCACATTTCCTAATGATTTCAGCTTATGCTAAGAAGAACCAGTCATAATATTATTCACCAATCCCAGAGTTCGTTGCTTTTGGATGGAGTTGGTACAGAACTGATATACAGAAAAGATTCAACTCAAACGATAAGACAACAAGTGAAATGAATTTGATAAATTCTAAAATGTAAAGTCCAATACCTGTGGAAACTTGGAGAGCCTTAACAGTCCAGAAAAGGTATCACTTTCCTCATCATTTCTGTCAAATTACAATTTTCAGCATAGCTTTCTATTGTGTAAGAAGGGAACAGGATCAAATAATTACTACCATGTGGAGAAAGAAAGCTCACGTGGGAGGTTTGCAGAAAGCTAGATGATCAAGAATCACAACAGTCGAAGGGAAATTGGAGCACAACTCCTCAATTTCTGAGATGTGCAAATGAAGACCCTACAACATCATTTCAAGATATCATACTAAGAACCCCTTGTCCCATAATATATTCTCACTACAACTTAACATGATGCTGGCACATGATTACTCCTAGATACGCAACCAGAGAAGCCGAAGTCATTTGAATTGCTTACTGCGCATATGCCAGACTAGCAACAAAGAAATCTTAGGCATGTGCTAATAAAGCATGTAAACATTACGATATTATGTGCATGTAAAGGAAACTGGAGGTCATTAGTTGTCGTTGTGATTGGAGTGGAAAAACTTGAGTTGATTGTTTTGAACGTATCTACATCAAATGACTCCAATAAAAGAATAAAAATAAATGGTAAGAAAGACAAGTTAAACACCTTCATGCACATAATTCCCACAGGAACGCCAAGCTCACCAGCTTTACTGAACAAAGATCTTCCAATTTCATTAGTCATCTGCTTGAATGAGAGTCAACAGTTAATTACATTAATTGTAGAATTTAAAGTGCAGGTACAACATTATTGGTCTTGAAACAGGTCAAATTTGAAAAAACATAAGTACTAAGATTCTGAGATTGTGAAATAAACAAAGAATTCCCCACTTGTATAATACCTTTTGGCCTGAAGGCCATAGATATGGGTTGAAGCGCACAGCACGATATCCATCCTAGTAAAGAACGAAATCATACCATCAGATTATTTTGAGTAAAATTTCTATGAAGTGAATAGGTAGGATCCCTGAGCACCTTTAAGACTAGGTGTTCAAGTAGGTGGATGCCACTACCATCATCTGCAGGATTTGCAAGGCAGCATCCAGCAAATCTCGTTGGATGTTTCTTCATGACACTATAAAACAATCAAATGTTTCAAGAATAACATGGCATCGCACATACAGAGAGAAAGCAGCAATCAAAGTTTTATTGCGATATGATTTGCACCATTTTTTCAAAGATACAGTTTTCTTTTTTGCAGGTCACCATTTGTGCTGGGTTGATGAAACAAAACACAATATAATATACACCACATGGAAACAACATACAAAGAACTAACCTTGTCACCAGAGAATGATCAAACATATGATTGATGGGCTGCACGATAAGAGCTCCATCAACTTCTGCTTCATCCATACACTACAGAACAACAAAGATAAATGGCAAAGAAAAATTGGGTTTTAGTTCTTAGAAAAATTACAAAGTTTTTAAGTCCTTAATCCTACAATATCAAATAAACAGTTATTACAATATGGTCTTGTGCTGTTAAGACAATCATAAATCGTCAAGCAGGGGACTCACTGAGAAAAACATATCAGGCTACATACCACCTAATATTATCAATTAAAGCCACGCTCAGTTATAAAGACATCAACAAAATTTCTAAGCAATCAGTCTAGCTAAATAAGAGACGCAAACATCTATTGCCCTAGAAACAATCACATTTCATTATTATAAATCTCACACCTCTAACCATCAATTTGATACGATTACAGTATGTACTTTTTCTTCTTTTTTTTTTGAGATTGTGCTCAACAGAAGTAACAATAATTAGCGCAGTCAAAGACCCATTACAGGGCTTGTGCCAAACCACATAATTAGAGCAATGAAGAGCAATTACTTAACTCAAGTGATGCAAAATTACAAACCAATAAGAAATTCACATCCCCAAAAGCAGCAGCATGAGGCAAGGACAAGCAAAAGCCACAATGGAGAAATCAATACCTGGAGCAAGAAGTCTCCACTACCGGGTAACATCGGTTCTTGACCCGGATGATACCGGTACTTGTCAGATGCACAACAGGCAAACAAACAAAGCAATCAAGATTCATGAATCCAAGTGAAATTGGAGGAAAAAGGGAGCAAAGATCCCACCGTTTTTGAATTTATTATTATTACCTCTGTGGGAGATGCCCAGACATGGACATGCGAATCGATGGTCTTGGCAGGAGGAGCCCCAGAAGCAGCTGTTGCTGATGATGACGACGACACTACTGATTTGGGTCTTGAGTCCATTGTCGTCCTCCTTGCTGCCGGTTTCTGGAGTGGTGTGGGGAAGAAGAAGAAGAATCTACTCTTCGAAGAGGTGGTGGTGGTGGTGGAAGAGAAGCGTTGGTGGAGGGAACGACAATAATGGTGGGATATAGCAAGAGCCATGGGATTTCCTAGCTCGTGTTATATCCCTCCGTATATATGGGAATAGTTTTCTTTAATCTATAAATTTTTTACTTTACTACTTTTGGTTTTAAAGATGTGGCCTGTCCCCTACTTTTGTATCAAAAAGCGGGGTTTTGAAGATGGTTCGAAGGAAATAAATATTTTTCTTGTTTGATAGATAAGGTATGAAAGTAATCAAGAATAAAGACAGAACTTTTTTGGAAATGCAGAGAAATGAAGAAAGAAATTGCTCAAGTTACACTTCCTATTCTTAGTTCTTTCTCTCTCTTTTCTGTGAAAATAGATTACAAAAAAGTGATTAAGACAATTTTCTTTCATCTCTCTCTAACGTCTAATACATATCCACGTACAATGTCTACACCAAACAAACACTCACACAAGATAAAATGCTAAAAAGCAGAAATTTTCTTTATATTTAGATTATTGTCACTTTGACATAATTGTAAATTATAGTAGTACACAGGATCCTTCCATTGCAACCTGGAGAGCTAGAGCACCACGACGTACCCCAGACAACAAATGTACATAATGTAAATGTGACTCACAGTTCACATATAATTGTAATAAGAACCAACTGGCTTCCAGTCTGAAAACTTGTAACTAGAAGCCTCAGAACAACTTCATTATGTTTAAAATCAGAACTAATATGTTCCACTTTGAAAACTCCTAATGAGAATCTTTTGGAGCTGCAACCTCAGAAAAAACCCATTCTGAACCGCCAAGCCCCTTGTACATAGAGCAATGACTTGCAACATTTAAACCTTCAAGTAAAGTGCAAAACCTGGAAATAGCCTCAGAATCAACCAGCTGCGCTGTACTGCCGGTAAGTATCTAGATCAACCATTTTTAGACTCACGTCTGGGGATCTGTCTTAGGATCCGTTTGATAAGACTTTTGAACAATTTTTGAACATATAACTTCTCTCTAAAAGTTATAATGGTTCAATAGTTCTATCAAATACTAAAAGCTTTTTAAAAGTATGTAACTTTTAGAACAATAATTCCTTTACATTTTCAGAAACTAGATTATGACAATTTTTAACCAGAAGTTAACTTCTACACTAAGATTCAAAAACTGAAGTTTTGTTAAACAGACCCTTAATCTTTCATCGCGTACAAGTAGTTCTAGTATCATAACCTTGAACCTATGTAGCCAGTTATGCAGTTCCATGTTACATTCTTCCAGTACAACAAAAGGATCATCACCTGACAGAAGAAAGAAGCATCCAATATGCAGCAATTATTAGTATGCCTTAATGACACCCCGGGCCAAGTTTTATATAATCACTTAAATATACTTAAACAAGTTATTAATAGTATTATTCTTTTTATTAAAGACTGTAGTCCATGGAATTCTAACTCCAAACAGCTTAACAAGTAAATTGTGTGAACAACATATCCCGATTTTTTAGTAAAACCGTCTGCGAGATGAATATGCAGGATAAGTGAATGCCCCTGAGCCATCAGGATGTTGTTAATAATAGGGCTGTCAATGAGGATGATTTTTGATAGATTTCGATTTTCTGTGGAATAAATTTCCTATTTCTAACCATATTATCTTTTATAAACCTGAGAACATTTGGTCATGTCATTACTCTATACTAGTCACATGTGGGTCTTTAGCTTGAGAAGAAGTAGAGGAGCACGATGGGAGAATTTTTCATGCAATGGTCACCCCGCAATGAGGAAAAGTAACCCTTTCAGACAGATATCCAGAAACACTGGGACTTCTACGTACTGGAGATTAACATTTGGAACACAAAAATGAGCCTAGGATATAGACAGTACAATACAGAACCTAGAACACATTAAACAAAAGCAGATATAGATTGAAGTAACCAAGGATCAGTTTGGCAATGACTATTGGAATCAATTTTTGAAAAAAAAACCTTATTCTTGAAAAACTGAACCAAACATCATTTTTTACGCTAGATTACCCAAATACGCTACCTTTTTGTTTATACATAAAAACTTTCAAAAATGTTGATTTTCAAAACTGTTGAAACTAACTTTTTAAAAAATACTGCTTATGAAAATAATCTGTTTCCCATAAGTGTGTTACCAAACGTTACTTAAGAGTAATACTTTGTTGTTCAAAAGAATGATATATCTTGATGGCCTAGACTATTTCATTAACCAATTCACAGGAATTAAGGTTATACCACCATCTTCTGTCCGATGCTTCCTCACATGGTTGAACTCGTTAAAAACTACTATCATGTTAGGAAATTAAAAAATATACAGCACAATTACATAAGCAACTGGGTATTCACCTTTGGAAGCATTTGCTTAGATTTGTGTGTATGTGATCGCAAAAGATGGTAGTACAGACACTCAGTGAAGAATCTGATTGATAAATTTGTAACAATCTCTCTCAGCTAATGAACTGCCAATAATCCATCATGCAGATCCATCCAAGGACCATACTCAGAAACAAGGCCTCGTTTAGTCATTGCTCGAAGAAACTGAAGGATATGATCCATGTTTGGAGCAGTGGAAAGAGATGCAGTGAGGTCATTTAGCATTTTTTGCAGCTGAGAGGGATGATTATTTCTGATCCATTCAACGTGCTCAAGTGCTTTTTCTACATGCCCAGCATCCAATAGGCTCTTTAAGAGAATGAGATGTGAATTAGCGATCTCAATGCTAGAATAAACGCTACACAACAATCCTGAAGCAGCAAGGAAATTCCCTACATAAGAAAGAATAATTCACATGAGTTTTCCTAAGTGAGTGCTAGTAATAACGTGATAAATAACGGCCACAAAAGAAAAAAAGCATTGATTATAGAAGCAAAAAAGTCTAATTCATAAATGCTGTGCTTCCACTTGTAGATCATCGCAATCACAAAGCTTTCTCCCATCAATGTAGTTCAACATAGAGATGGATAAATAAACTTCTAGTACGACAGAGAGTAAATTGTATCCAGAGTGCAGACAGATCATACCTTCCTTGCAGAGGTAAAGAATCATTGTACTGAGAACTGAAGCAGCAAGATTTGTGTCCTGCTGCACTGACTTGTTAAAAATTTCACGTGCAGCATCCACTCTGTTTCCTCGGCATAGAACTTTAACAACCGCTGTGTAAGTTACACAATCTGGAACCACCCCTTTGTCCATCATATGATGAAAGAGTCGTTGGGCCTCTTCAGAGTCATCGAGTTCAGAGAACTTCTGTATAAGGATATTATAAGTTTGTAGATTACCACCGCAATTATTTCTGAACATCTCATCCCAGAGCTTCTTTGCAGGGCGGATGAGGTCCTCTCTGCAACAAGCCTCCATCAAAAAATTGTAGGAAGAAACATCGGGATCAAACCCTTTCCTCTTCATTTCCTTTAGCACATCATAAGCTTCTCTAACCCTCCCTGCCTTGCACAAGAAGGAAACTATCACATTGTACCCCTCCAATTCCGTAAAATAATCCTCAGTTAAAAGAGCCTTGAATATCTCCCACATCTCATCGCTTTTCCCACACTTAGAAAGGTTCCTACTGAGGTCATTCAGAGTCATGAAACTTGGAAACCTCTCATTCCTCAACATATACATGCAAAAAGAAACCGCGGAGTCTGGATCAGTGACAGAAACCGATGAGATCAATGCATTGAGAACATAATCGCCTTGCCCAACTCGTTTGCTGCCCGTAACCTCTTCTCCAATATCATAGAAAAGATGAATTCAATGTAATCATTAGTCCTAGGTGCTACACCTAACTTCCTTTTTTGTTTCTAAATGATTTCGGCATCGTCTAATCTACTAATGGATTTAAAAGCTTCCGAAACAATCCTATAAGCAATAAAATCCGGTTTGGAACCTCTAATCCTCAACCCGTCCAATGCCCGCCAAGCTTCCTCAGCTCTTCCCACTCTACAAAGCCCATCAACCACCAACAATGCAACAACAGAGCCACAAATCCCACAGTTCTCCCTTCGCCTCGTTTCCACCATCATACGCAAAATCTCGTCCAACCCCACAATCCTACAATACCCACCAACAAAAACACCAAAGCCCACATCGTTAAACCCAACACCTCTTCTCCCCATTTCCTCAAACAGCCGTTTGGCATAACCCCAGTGCCCCTCCTCCCAAAGCGCAGCCAGGGGAGAAATGCACGTTCTCACGACGGAAACATCCGAACCGGAAACGGGTACCTGGCAAAACAACAACCACTGATGGCCATTTGGCAACCAACTCTTTAACAATTCAGCCAGACATTTGTCCTGATAACGCACCACAACTCTTCAGCGTCCAAATGGCCACATGCAGCAAGCCATGATGTACAAAATTTCCATTTCTATTTCCATCACCATGCACGCGTCCAAATGGCCACTCCTCTTCTCACATGGGTTCTTTGCAGTACAGGCCATGATAGTCTCACATGGGCAAAGCCGAAGCCTCGCCAAACAACACCATCCTGATACTGATACCAAAAACAGAGGTTAGCTGCTTCTTCCAGCACATCACATGGCTACCAGGTGCAACTTTGGTCCTTTTCAAGCAGCACACTCACATGTATGACAGTGGGACAAAAAATATTAAACCATATCCAAAGATTGATCTTCCGATTGTTTAAGATAATTAATTGCTACATGCCGCAGTTCACGCCCCGGAATCGTGAGCATATTTTAATGGATGGCTCGAGGTTAGTTAGTTGTTAGATAATGGCGTGTGGGTTTGTGTACACTTTCAGGAGCAATGGATATGTCTGGCAAATAATTAGATTCTACTTTCAAATAATCCTAAAAACTCTGATCAGTATTTTCGTATTTTTTTTACTTTTAACGTTAAATAATTAATATAACTTTGTCATGTCACATAATCTTACCCTAATAATATAAAAAGAAACACACTTAATGTCATATCACACTTAATGTCATGTCACATAATCTTACCCTAATAATATAAAAAGAAACGGTAAACTATTTGATATATAGCACAAGAGAAATCTTCTTCATAAGTAGAGTACATACAATCTACAAATTAAAACAGTAAATACAGACCAACAATAAAGATGTATTGGTAGTGTGGTTCATGTTAGAAGCAAGTAAAATCTACAATTGATACAGAGATGTCCTGTTGCATGTCCTTCGACAAGTATAGATACGTGACTCCCAGGCTATAATTATGTTAGAAATATTGGGCATTCAGCAAATAGTTAATTAAATAATAATTATATAAAAATGAAAATTCTGGTGATTTATTAAACTGATCATAACCAAAGCCACATAAAATGTTTCCGCACTCGGTGAACTCATCGTTGCAACCTCTATACGTTCATCATATATTACTCACCATATCATAAGATTGCAAGTCTATTAGTTAATACAAAAGGCAAGACGACTCTTTGTATATGTTTCACCACCTTCACGTAAAAATATAATACTACAGATGAAGGCATCATGAATGCATTCACGACCCTTCAAAAACATCAGACGACCACTGTACGAGCCATGGATCTAGTGCAAGCAAGATCTCACTGGCTAAAACTAATCAACAACGGATCCGAGAGCTGACGAGAGGGAAGTCCTGAGGCGTCATCCAGGCGTACTTGAACTTCACGGCGGACCCTCCGGCCACCGCCTTCCCGCCGTTAACGACGCAGTTGCTCTCGTCGACGGGCCTGATGGCGCGGTGGTCCAACGGCTCGACGCTGCTCAGACCGTAGCACCGGGC
>JAMKQA010013736.1:0-16155 GCA_024699735.1 Posidonia australis
GGGCCTAATGGTCTTGTGTGGACCTAATGGGCTTGTGTGGGCCTAAGTGGATCTGTCTGGGCCTAATGGGTTTGTGTGGTTGCGACCAGAGCATCAACCGGAGTAGCCTGCTGCCAAGTGACTTCAAAATCGGGGTGTCTACAGAATGCAACCCTCCTCTTGGGTATTTATTTGTGTGTATAGAATGTATGCTTCCTTGTAGGTCTTGAAAAACTGGGTCGGTTTGGGTGAGCTTTATTTTTTAAAGGAGGTTCTGTTTGCAATTTGAATGGTGATGTGCCTGCTTCGGGCGCCAACTTGGTTCACTCCGTTCAGAATGCCAGCCTGCTTTCCTTTTCTGCTGCAACTCCTCTTTCTTTTCTATATTATTTAGTATTCCCCAACGAAATCTGCCACCTCTCCTACTACAAACACCATTCTCAAGCCCTCAAACATCCTTCAAGCTTCATTGTTTTGCCCTCTTGGTGCCAGTTACGCTCTTTCTTGGCTTGCATTGGTATGTGATCTTGCCCATTTTCTTTGATGTGACAATGGAAAAATGATCCTCCTTGAGAGGGTTCTTTATGTTTACACAGATTCACATACTGCTCCTTCCATTTGATCTTTGTTGCTCATATTTCTTCATATCTTGCAAAGGAAAAAAACTACATATATCAATTTTTCATCATGCTTCCGTTTCGTGCAATGGGAAGAAGTTATATGCTTTGATTTCTATCATTTTCAGATTTGCTGCATATTTTCTCATATTTCTATCATTCCTTGGAATTGTGAACTTGTTTGGTCCTCTCCATCTTGAGAAATCATTTGGCTATATGACTTTCTGTTTTGCCCAAACTTTATTTTTACATTATTCTCGTTATGTTTTGATCTAACGTTTATTGTCTTCATAATTTCCATGTAGGGGTATCCGACCATGGTGACACCAAAACACTACTTTGATGTTCTGCAAACATGGATTGGTGCATTAACTGTTGAGGATTGTGAGCAACTGTGGGTTTGGGGCATATCCTCTTCTGTTGTTGAACATTGCCAAGGTGGAGGTGAATTGGCACTTATTATGTGCTGTGGCTAGATTCTAGAAACCTACTTTCCTTGTATTTCGCTTTGGGTAGACGGAACTTACTCTCACCTTGGAGGAAGTCCAATGGATTTGCGGCCTATCGTCGTACATGTCACCGCCCGTTTTCATGCGTCGTGACAGTTATTGTTCTGTTCTGAGCCAGCTGACGGGCTTATCTCGAAGTGCTTGCGAGAAAAGCCTCATCTGCAAGGATGGGTCGACTCCAATGCTGTGCTTGGATTATTTTGACAAGATTGCTAGTGACCGTGTGTCATCAGGTAGCTTGTGGCTCCACGGCTTTGTGGTACGCTTCCTTGGGGAGCTCATCTTCTGTCATGGCTGGATGACGGTTGCTATTGAGGTGGCAGAGGTAGCGCTGGCCATGATCACCCACCAAATTGATCTTGCCCCCATTCTTCTAGCAGAGACCTATGTCGGCTTGCATCAGGCATTAAAGCGTTCTTGGCATTTCCATGGTTGCGGCACCTTAGTGCAAGTAAGCCAACTCTGTTACTTTAGTGATTTACTGTGCTTAGCTAACTACCCTACCACTTTTCTGACAGACTTGGCTTGCTTCCCACATGGGGGTGGAAGTCCTGCGCCCTCAACACTCTGTTTTCGACTCCTATAGTCGTACCAATCATTCTTGCACCCTTGCTGGAATCCACAAGCTATGCGAAAGACTGCAGAATCTTACTGATGATATTGTAATCTGGCGCATTCTGTTCACAACTGCGAAATGCTACTGGTTATCCTTCCAGGGCGTACGGGCGGTGTGGAATACCATCCTGTCCATGTTCTACATCAATTTGGCTTTTGCCAGGATTCAATTGAGCAAAGCCCAATGCCCAACCGCTTCAAAGGATACGCTTTCGGTTCTAACGCGACAACTTCCGAGTTGGCTCGCTTAATGCATGGTGGCATTCAAACTTCTGGTCTTGCCATTACTGAAGGTTTGGGTTGCACAATAGAGTACGAGGCTGAAATACGAGAAACTTGGCCTGTAAATGAACTTTCGCCTGGTGGCACTTCATCTATAGGAACTGGCAGCTCAAAAAGAGCAAGAGTCGACTGATTGTAACAGTGACATCTGGGTCTGATTATCCATTTTTATTATAAACCATGTAATTATTTGCAATATTGTGTATAATGGTTTATTAATGGGCAATATGCTATTTCCTGGTTGTGTGAGGTTGTGGTTGGCTTTCTGTGCATCTGCCTGTGATTAGGGACCAATGTGGAGTCTGGTTTGAGGATGCACAGTTGCCTCGGTTTGTGTGTCGTTCTTTCCTCTTTTCTTTTCTTCCTCTTTCTCCTTCTTTTTCTCTCACGAGCCACACCCTTCCACCGATTCTTCGTCTTCTTCTTTCTCTTCTTCCACCCGTGCCACCAGCAACGGAGGCCCGTGCCTCCCATCTCATCTGACGGGATGGGTGATCGGCGCCAAGTGAGCGGTGGCGGAAATAAGAGAGGGAGGCGGGAGTGGGCAGAGGGAGAGTGCGGCGAGAAAGGAAAGGAAGAGAAGAAAGGGAGCTGAGGCGCACAAGCTGGGAGGAGGTGGTGAGTCGCCCGTGCGTTCCGTCGGCAGAGGAGGCTCCACCGGGGCGCGAGGAGGTTCGCCGGGGTGTGGGGAAGGTCGTCGTGTGTTGTGCCAGGTACGCGACCCCATCCCTTTCCTCCGATTGCTGTTTTGTTAATAGAGGATTAATTGCATGAAAATTGTGATAAATGCATGGAAAATTGTAGAAAAATAGTAGGAACGATGGAAATGAGTTCAATGATGTGTTTGTGTAAAGATCTTGCTAGATTGTGTGAATTTTGGGAGTTTTGAGGAGTTATGCCTTAAATGTTTTAAGGTTCCATTCTGAGCATGTTTCTGTTACAAATTTATATCTTCTTGTGTGGTTGATGAAATCATGAATGGTTTGAGGGGTTTTGTAGTAGACTTGAGGGTCTACACCCCATGATTTTATGGAAATTTATGATGCATGTTTGGAGGGTCCAATCGGGACTCCCACTTTGGGCGATTTTCGTAGTTACGGAACAGAGTGTGCCCTGTCTGCGAGGAATTTGGTATACCGAATTTATTCGGTATGCCGAAATCCTAGTAGATTAAGCCCGAACATAGGGTTTCGGTAGACCGAAATTTTCCGGTCGACCGAAACAGGGGGTTTCGGCATACCGAAAATTTTCGGTATTCCGAATTGAAAATTCGGTATGCCGTTTTTGCCCTGACTTTTAAAGGTAATAAGGTGATTTTTAATGAATGTTAAGTGGTTGTTATGGTATGGTGGGTTTGTGTGAATGTTGTTTGCCCTTTGTAACAACATGGAGGCATGTGGAACCCCAAACAAATGGATTTGGGTGTGGTTTTGACCCTATAAATGAATAAAAAGATGATTTTGTGTGGTTTTGGGCATGAGACCCAATTTATGGTTTTAATGTGGTTTTGATGGCTTGTGTTGGGACCCCAGTGGGGTGTCAAGTGTTGCAAGGAACATAGTCCTACAACGGAAAGAATGAAATGGAAAATGGGTTTTGAAAATTGGAATGAGTTTTGAAATGGAACACTAATGATGTCTTATGAACAAGACTGTGGTTTCTGAGCTTGAGCCGGTGTAGGCTGAGCCTGGGCCTTTGAGCCTAGTTGTTCGGGTCACCGAGCTCGTAGCAGTGTAGGCTGGGCTTGGGCCTTTGAGCCTAGTTGTTCGGGTCACTGTTGGTGTAGGCTGAGCTTGGGTAGTTGTACCTAGTTGTTCGGGTCACCGAGCTCGTAGCGGTATAGGCTGAGCCTGGGCTTTTGAGCCTAGTTGTTCGGGTCACCGATGGTGTAGGCTGAGCCTAGGTCATTGGACCTAGTTGTTCGGGTCACCGACTGGGGCGTCAGACAGAGACGTATCCCCATGCACTTGTGAAATGAAATTGAGGCTGGTTGGCCGGGGCGGTGACATCCCGCACGGGGAATCTCATCGCGGCAGTGTAGGAAGGTTGGGGAAGGATGTCCTCACCTACTGCTTGTGTGCCAGGTTACCCCTGATCAAGGTAACAACAGTAAAGAAACTGGAAATGAATTAAGAAAGAGAAATGTGTTTTGGTCAGGATTGGACTTGTGAAATGGTCCTAAAATCTTGAAAAGAAATGATGATGTTTTAACCAGTTGCCAGCCAATGTTTATGATTTGGTTTTGAGCCCAATGGGGCATTGTGTTTTAGACTGGATCTGGTCAATGTGTATTTGAAAGGAATGTTTTGTAAGGAAAAAGAATATGGTTTTGGGATTGAATCCCCAAGTGATTGTTTAATAAAAGAAAGGATGATTTTCAAAGGAGAAAACCAAGTTTTTTGAAAAATGTTAAGAAACGAGTTTCTTTTGGTTTTGCCGAGTTTTGTTTGTGGTTGTGTGTTGTGGGGCGCGTACAGGGTGACTTAGATGTCACTCACGCGTGCTATTTGGTTTTCAGGTGCAGACTACGTGTAGCCGGGTTCCGGTGCAGGAATTGGAGCTTCTAGCCGCACATCGTGATCCTGAAGGTGAGCCTTAGTTACAGTTCTATTTGTTCTGTAATTTTGTGTAATTATGCTTGGGATACTGTGTTTTGGTAGCCTGCCCGGGATCGGGGTGTTACAGTAACTTAAGAGTTCACTGCTATCAAGTGAGCAAATTTTGTACAATTGATGAGCTGTGATAAAGGGATAGTCTTGTTTTTACACCGTATCATTCCTGAATTTGATTTGGTCTGTCTTTGCAATGAATTTATGCTCTATGTAACAAGCGGTTTGTGTTGGCCTGCATGCTCCTGATAGTAGCACCATCCCTGTGATCTTCTTGACTTAGAAGGGCAGCTGGCATGTTCCTAGTCAAGGACCTATTTCCAACCAAAGAGCGGTTAACATGCCCCTGGTTGAAGCTCCCCTTTTGCCAATATTGCAACTCAAAAGGCAGCTGGCATGCCCCTGGTTGGAACATGGGCAAACGCCTTGAATGCGATGCAAAATATAATAGAGATGCAAACTAAAATGTCGAATGTCATATGACTTATACAAGACTTATGAGATGAAAGCGAGATTTATGCACAATTTATAGAAAATATTGGTGCCCTCAGCGCCAAGGAGGCCTTTATTGCCTACTACAAGAAACTAGAATGCCCTCAACTCACCCAGCACTACCTGGATCACTGTGTTTATGGTGGCTCTCACTCACTCAATGGACTGTGGAGATAAAACGGGCTTCATGCCAAACTCCTAGGGCCCTACACCCGCTATTCAATAATTCATTTTTATTTTACTCTTTCAAGGGCATGCTGACTTACACCATCCCTACTTGGAGGTAATGAACACCTAGGCTGGGAGGTGGCTGCTCTCTTTTTAATTTTAACTTAAGGGGTGGCTAGTCCCTTTGTAAATGTGGGCTTTGTAGGTGTATGCTTCAACTCCTCTCCAAGATGTGTTATAAGGTTAGAGTTGTCCCACATACCGCTCTCATTGGAGCTGACTTCTATCTTCATCTATTATCTTCTTATTTCTTTTGTGCTCCGATATCTATGTTATTTTTGTTTACTCTCACCTTCACTCTCCACCTAACATTTTATCTCCCTCTTGAAGTATAGGGTACTCAGGAATTTGTACATTTTGTCCAATTTCCCATAGACGCTGGCTCCCTTACCTCCTAGGTCACACAGGGCGTAACACGTGAGGAGGATCAAAACTCTTCCTAAGCAGGCTGGCCATCCAATTTTCCTCATCGGACAATGTTTGTGCTAATGTTTTCTATTATGATTATAGTGCAAAGGAGAAGAAAGTAAAAATGCGTATGCTATGTGTGACCATGCTGGTGGAACCCTTGCGCGGCTCTCCTACTACTTGGTGCGTGGAAACACTCGAGGAGACCCGATATGGTCACGGCGAAGATGGTGAATTCAGAGGAAGAGACTAGACTCGGAAACACCAAGGGAAGATAAAAAGGATAAGGAAAGGAGTCGCCACCTAGTCTTTTAATGGAAAGACGAGGAAAACCAAAAACACAAGAAAACTGGGAAGCAAACAAGATGCAGAATGTATGTGTGTGCTCCGTGCCTAATGGACAATGCACAAATGAATGTAGGCCAGAGAAAGGGCAAGGATTCTGGTTTCGCATTAGGAAGGGGTTAGGCACCCCCATGCGTCCGAGAAAACTCGGTCTTTCTAGGTTTCCCAATTGTCAATGGTCTATGGATGTACGCTTGCTTATTTTATATGCTCATGCTAAATACGACTGAAAACATGCCAAATCAAAGAGAAAAGAAATGAAGCAAAGGGAAAAGTTAATCCGAGGGTCAAATGTAGGCATTGAGAATGCCGCTTTATTGTACGTCCTTGGGCGATGAGGAAAATCGTGAAAATCGAGAAATTCCCGGAAAGCGTCTTGCAAATCAGCGAAAATTAGAATAAATCCGAGAAAATCAAAAAGGGGAAAATAATCCTCATTTCGGGACCATGTTGGCTTTGTTAAGCCTTTTATTGTGTGCCCTTGGGCGATGGAAAGACAAAACAAATCAAAAGGCGAAAACCGAGAGAAAACCAAGCTCGGAACAAGCTAGAAAAGTGTGAGTGCAAAGAAGGAAAGGCAAGAAAACTTGTGCGGAAAGATGCGAAAAGATATGCAAAATGCAAGTGTGAGTGCAAATATGAAAATTCTAGGGGTTTTTGTGTAAAAAGCCCAAATTTTGAGTAAAACTGAAGTTTTGAAGCCCAAATCATCAAAAATACATAGGAAAACACATTCTATGCAATTATGAAGAAATCTAGGGTCAAATGTGCAAATATGTGCAATCTTAGTCAAAATGAAGTTTCCTAGGGGTTAAAATGCAATTTTACCATAAAACATGCATTTAAAACAATTCAGTGGAAATTCAAGGTAAAATATGCAAGAAAAATGATTCAGAAAGGTTTCAGAAAAACAGGCATTTAGAGCAAACTCTGTGAAATACAGGGGCTAAAATGCAATTTACCTAGCAAAACAAAGCATTCAGAATAGTTCTAGAAGAAATCAGGAGGTAAAATGTAATTTAACCAAAAAAAATATGCTTTCAGATAAGTTTCAGTAAAGTCCAGGGGTTTAAATGCAAATAAACCAAAGAAATGTGTATTCTGGAAGGTTTCAGAAAGGTTTAGGGTCTTGTATACAAGAATATTGGATTAAAAAGTATGAGAAGAATCCCTGGGGGCTTTTGCTAAAGTTTAATGCCTGAAAAACATTATTTTAAATGTTCAGGGGGGAAAATGCAATATGTTCAGTGAAAACTTTATTCGAATGATTTTAGAAAAATGAATGAGGGACCTATATGTAAGAAAAGAACCTATTTGTAATAAAAAAAGGATCTGAATGTAAAGAAAACATAGTTTCAGAAGTTTATTAAAATAAATGTTTTTTATTTCTTTTTTAAAGTAAAGAGGATCGACGCCGAAGGAGACCATCAAAGGCCATCCCGTGGTCTGATCTGCGATCAGACTTCACGGGAAGCAAGAAGAAGGAGAGAGAGGATGATCCAACGGAGTGGATCAGGTGCTCAACGGTGGGAATGGTCCACCCACCTCCCTCGCCGTCGAGCTCTCCGACGACGGCGTCGGAGAAGAAGGAGACCACTGGAGGCAGAGGCGCGACACTTCTGAGGTCCAGGAAGCTCAGGAAAGCAATCAGGAAGAGTTTCCCCCCTTTTACTAGCGAAATCGGTTGCTCGAGCGGGTTCCCCGATCAAACTTGACGGCGTTTCGGCGATGGCAGTTGCAGAGGAGGTATGGAGCTTGATCCGCACTACTGGTGGCTCTGTAAGCTCGGGGGCACGCCGTGGAACATTTTCAGTGGCTTGGAGAGGCACGGTGGAGCTGGAGGCACGTGTTCAGAGCCTCAGGAAGCTCAGGAAAGCAATGAGGAAGAGGTTTCCCCCCTTTCCCAGCGAAATCGGTTGCTCGAGCGGGTTCCTCGATCAAACTCGACGGCGTTCCGACAACGTCGGTTGCAGAGGATGTCCAGAGCTCGATCCGCACTGTTGGTGGCTTTGGAAGCTCCGGGGCACGCCGTGGAACATTTTCAGTGGCTTGGAGAGGCACGGTGGAGCTGGAGGCGCGCGTTCAGAGGCTTCTTCCAGTCTTCTTCTCCGGCGACGGCAGTTGCAGCGCCTATGGTGACCTTCTGGCTGGGACCTCAGGAGGTAGCAGAGTGGCATGCGGAGGAGTGGTGGAGCACGAGGAAGATCCAGGGAGGAAGAAAGAGCAACTTGGAACACGAATCAACTCCTGGATTCATGCCCCCACCTTTGTTGTCGAAGATTGACTCCGGCGACGCACGAGAACTCTAATTCCAGCCAGAGTAGACCTCTAGCTTGCCTGGAATCACTCAGGAAGACTTAGGGGACCTTAGGAAGCTAAAATTGAAGGCAAGAGAGGCTGGAGGAAGGCGTACCTGGTCTGGCAGTGGGATTTCTACCTTGTAGCTCGCCGAAGGTCGTCGGAATCGCCTCTCCTCCTCCACTGCGAACTCCTTTCTCTCCCAGGAGCTCTCTCTCGCATCCTTTTTTCTCTCAGACCACCAGGAGCCCTATCTATAACCTAGGAAGTCCATAACAACCATAACAAACCCATAACCTCCCACTCCAACAAACCAAAACCACCTAACAACCTCTTAACCACCTAACTAATCACTAACAAACTAACTAATCAACTAACTAACTCTAATAAACCCATAACAAACCTATGTTGAGAAAGTGGGCCTACATGGGCTTTCATGGGCTTAATGGGCTTTGGATGAATTAAATGAGGCCTTGGATGAATTAAGTTGGCCTTGGTGAATTAAATGGGCCTTGGTGAGCCTTCATGGGCCTTCAATGAGTTAAATGGGCTTTATGGGGCTTAATGGGCCTTGTAGGCCTTCATGGGCCTAATGGGCTTCAATTGGGCCTAAATAGGTCTTGTGGGCCGAAGTGGGCCTCAAGTGAGCTTCAAGGAGTTAAATGGGCCTTCAATGAGTTAAATGAGCCTTTAATGAGTTAAATGGGCCAAAATTGGGTTTTGTGAGCTTTGAATGGATTCAATTAGAGTTAGAGCTCATTGGTGATTGAAAGCCCAGCCACCACACTTTCAACCTGCAAAATTGGGGTGTCTACAGATGCCCCTCCCTGAGCAAGGTTGGAGGACGAATGGAACAGAGACAGATGCTCAGGGTTGACAAAGACACCCCACCCCCTCTCACAAGGAAGAGACATCTGAAGGAGGAGACTGCTACTCAGAGCTGACAATGATACCCTGCTTGAAGCCACAAGAAAGAGTCGTTACTAGCAACCAGCCACCAGTCGGTGAATGCACCGAAGGTCCCTTCTCCAAAGTCAAAGCCAAACAGAGAAAGAAAAACAAAAGACTAAGTACTGACAAGCTGACGACCAATCAGCTCCTAGGACACATGACTGGTTATCGCACTTGTCGAGAAAAGCACTAGACAAGACTCACGGTGCTTGTCGACCGAGAAGTGATTGGTCACGGAAGTCATCCAGGTAGTTCGGGCTACAAGCCCACAAGAGGAAATAACAAAGAGAGTGGGGAATCCATTGGGCATCACAGGGATTGCCAGGGTAGTTCGGGATATCAGCCCAAGAATGACATGACACAAGATCCAAAGAAAACATCTAGAAAACGAAGACGGAGCGGAAAGAGCGAATCAGTCAACCGAGAAGCAAGCAGTGCTGGTTCGGAAGAGGGACAAATGAACACGTCAGTCGAGAGGCAGTCGGTGACGGTCTAGGGGAAGGATAACCGAACACATCAATCGAGAAGCAGGTGGTGATGGTTTGGAGACCAGGAAAGCGGACTCACCCATCGAGAGGCTGTCGGTGACGGTCCAGGGGAAGGATAACCGAACACATCAATCGAGAAGCAGGCGGTGACGGTTCAAAGACCAGGAAAACGGACTCACCCACCGAGAGGCTGTCGGTGATGGTCCAGGGGAAGGATAACCGAACACATCAACCGAGAAGCAGGCGGTGATGATTCAGAGAGCCGAAGAGTGGACTCACCCACCGAGAGGCTGTCGGTGACGGTCCAAGGGAAGGATAATCGAACACATCAACCGAGAAGCAGGCAGTGACGATTCAGAGACCAAGAAAGTGGACTCACCCACCGTGAGGCTGTCAGTGATGGTCCAGGGCAAGGATAATCGAACACATCAACCAAGAAGCAAGCGGTGTTGGTTCGGAGATCCGAAGAGTGGTTTCACCCACCGAGAGGCTGTCGGTGATGGTCCAGGGGAAGGATAACCGAACACATCAACCGAGAAGCAGGCGGTGATGGTTCAGGGATATGAAGAGTGGACTCACCCACCGAGAGGCTATCAGCGACGGTCCAGGAGGAGGACAACCGAACACATCATCTGAGAAGCAGGCAGTGATGGTTCGTAGACCAGGAAAGCAGACTCACCCACAGAGAGGCAATCGGTGAAGGTCCAGGAGGAGGACAACTGAACAAATCATCCGAGAAGCAAGTGGTGATGGTTCGGAAAACAAGAAGACGAACACGCCAACCGAGAGGCTATCGATGACAATCCAGAGGACGGATAATCGAACACATCAACCGAGACGCAGGCGGTGGTGTTTCGAGGATCCGAAGAGTGGACTCACCCACCGAGAGGCTGTCGGTGACTGTCCAGGGGAATGATAACCGAACACTTCAACCGAGAAGCAGGCGGTGATGGTTCGGAGACCAGGAAAGCAGACTAACGCATCGAGAGGCTGAAGGTGACGGTCCAAGAGGAGGACAATCGAACACATCATCCGAGAAGCAGGTAGTGATGGTTCAGAGACCTGGAAAGCGGACTCACCCATCGAGAGGCTGTTGGTGACTGTCCAGGGGAAGGATAACCGAACACATCAATCAAGAAGTAGGCGGTGACGGTTCGGAGACCAGGAAAGCGGACTCACCCACCGAGAGGCTGTTGGTGATGGTCCAGGAGGAGGACAACTGAACACATCATCCGAGAAGCAGGTGGTGATGGTTCAGAGACAAGGAAAGCAGACTCACCCACCGAGAGGCTGTCGGCGACTGTCCAGGGAAGGATAACAGAACACATCAAACGAGAAGGAGGCGGTGATGGTACGGAGATTCGAAGAGTGGACTCACCCACCAAGCGGCTGTCGGTGACGGTACAGGGGAAGGATAATAAAACACATCAACCGAGAAGCAGGCGGTGATGGTTTGGAGATCTGAAGAGTGGACTCACCCACCGAGAGGCAGTCGGTTACGGTCTAGGGGAAGGATAATCGAACACATCAACCGAGAAGCAGGCGGTGACGGTTTGGAGACCAGGAAAGTGGACTCACCCACCGTGAGGCTGTCAGTGACGGTCCAAGGGAAGGATAACTGAACACATCAACCGAGAAGCAGGCGGTGATGGTTCGGAGATCCGAAGAGAGGACTCACCCACCGAGAGGCTGTCGATGATGGTCCAGGGGAAGGATAAACGAACATATCAACCGAGAAGCAGGCGGTGATGGTTCAGAGATCCGAAGAGTGGACTCACCCACCGAGAGGCTGTCGGTGACGGTCCAGGGGACGAATAATCGAACACATCAACCGAGAAGCTGGCGGTGATGGTCCAGAGATACGAAGAGTGGACTCACCCACCGAGAGGCTATCAGTGACTATCCAGGGGAAGGATAATCGAACACATCAACCGATAAGCAGGTGGTGACAGTTCGGAGACCAAAAAAGCGGACTCACCGACCGTGAGGCTATCGATGACGATCCATGGGATGGATAATTGAACACATCAATCTAGAAGCAGGAGGTGATGGTTCGGTGATCCAAAGAGTGGACTCACCCACTGAGCGGCTGTCGATGACAGTCTAGTGGAAGGATAACCAAACACATCAACCGAGAAGCAAGCGGTGACAGTTCGGAGACCAGGAAAGCGGACTCACCCACCGAGAGGCTATCGGTGACGGTCTAGGAGGAGGACAACCGAAAACATCATCCGAGATGCAGGCGGTGATGGTTCGGAGACCTGGAAAATGGACTCACCCACCGAGAGGCTATTGGTGACGGTCTAGGAGGAGGATAACCGAACACATCAACCGAGAAGCTGGCGGTGATGGTTCAAAGACCAAAAAAGCAGACCCACCCACCGAGAGGCTGTCAGTGACGGTCCAGGAGGAGGACTACCAAAAACATCATCCGAGAAGCAGGCGGTGATGGTTTAGAGACCAAGAAATCGGATTTACCCACCGAGAGGCTGTCGGTGACGGTCCAGGAAGAGGACAACTGAACACATCATCCGAGAAGCAGGCAGTGATGGTTCGGAGACCGGGAAAGCGGACTCACCCACCAAACAGCTGTCGGTGACTGTCCAGGGGAAGGATAACCGAACACATCAACCGAAAAGCAGGCGGTGATAATACGGAGATCCGAAGAGTGGACTCAGCCACCAAGATGCTGTCAGTGACGGTCCAGGGGAAGGATAATAGAACACATCGATCGAGAAGCAAGCGGTGACGGTTCGAAGACCAGGAAAGCGGACTCACCCACCGTGAGGTTATCGGTGACGGTCTAGGGAAAGGATAACGGAACACATCAACCGAGAAGGAAGCGGTGATGGTTCGGAGATTCGAAGAGTGGACTCACCGATCGAGAGGTTGTCAGTGATGGTCCAGGGGAAGGATAACCGAACACATCAATCGAGAAGCCGACGGTGATGGTTCAGAGATCCAAAGAGTGGACTCACCCATCGAGAGGCTGTCGGTGACGGTCTAGGGGAAAGATAACCGAACACATCAACCGAGAAGGAGGTGGTGGCGGTTCGGAGACCAGGAAAGCATACTCACCCACCGTGAGGCTGTCGGTGACGATCCAGGGGATGGATAACTGAACACATCAACCGAGAAGCAAATGGTGATGGTTCCAGAGATACAAAGAGGGGACTCACTTATCGAGAGGCTGTCGGTGACGGTCCAGGGGAAGGATAACCGAACGCATCAACCGAGAAGTAGGCGGTGATGGTTCGGAGATCCGAAGAGTGGACTCACCCACCGAGAGGCTGTCGGTGACGGTCCAGGGGAAGGATTACCGAACACATCAATCGTGAAGCTGGTTGTGATGGTTTGGAGATATGAAGAGTGGACCCACCAACCAAGAGGCTGTCCGTGACGGTCCAGGGGGAGGACAACCGAACACATCATCCGAGAAGCTGGCAGTGATGGTTTGTAGACTAGGAAAGCGGACTCACCCACCGAGAGGCAGTCGGTGGAGGTCCAGGAAAAGGACAACCGAACACATCATCGAGAAGCAGTCGATGATGGTTAGGAAACCAAGAAGATGAACACGCAAATCGAGAGACTGTCGGTGACAATCCAGAGGAAATATAACCAAACACATCAATCGAGAAGCAGGCGGTGATGGTTCGGAGATCCAAAGATTGGACTCACCCACCAAGAGGCTGTCGGAGACAGTCCAGGGGAAGGATAATCGAACACATCAACCGAGAAGCAGGAGGTGACGGTTCGGAGACCAGGAATGCAGACTCACCCACCATGACGCTGTCGGTGACAGTCTAAGGGAAGGATAACCGAACACATCAACCGAGAAGCAGGCGGTGATGGTTCGTAGATCCGAAGAGTGGACTCACCCACCGAGAGGCTATCGGTGACTGTCCAGGGGAAGGATAATCAAACACATCAATCGAGAAGCAAGCGGTGACGATTCAGAGACCAGGAAAGTGGACTCACCCAACGAGAGGCTGTCGGTGATGGTCCAGGAGGACAACCGAACACATCCTCCGAGAAGCCGGCGGTGATGGTTTGTAGACCAGGAAAGCAGACTCACCCATCGAGAGGCTGTCGGTGACAGTCCAGGAGGAGGACAACCGAACACATCATCCGAGAAGAAGGCAGTGATGGTTTGGAGACCAGGAAAGCGGACTCACCCACCGAGTGGCTGTCGGTGACTGTCCAGGGGAAGGATAACCAAACACATCAACCGAAAAGTAGGCGGTGATAATACGAAGATCCGAAGAGTGGACTCACCCACCAAGAGGCTGTCGGTGATGGTCCAGGGGAAGGATAGTCGAACACATCAACCGAGAAGCAGGCAGTGACGGTTCGGAGACCAGGAAAGCAGATTCACCCACCGTGAGGCTGTCGGTGGCGGTCCAGGGGAAGGATAATCGAACACATCAACCGAGAAGTAGGTGGTGATGGTTCAGAGATCCGAAAAGTAGACTCACCCACCGAGAGGCTGTCGGTGATGGTCCAGGGGAAGGATAACCGAACACATCAATCGAGAAGCAGGCGGTGATGGTTTGGAGATCCGAAGAGTGGACTCACCCACCGAGAGGCTATCGGTGATGGTCCAGGGGATGGATAACCGAACACATCAATCGAGAAGTAGGCAGTCTTGGTTCAGAGATCCGATGAGTGGACTCACCCACCGTGAGATTGTCGGTGATGGTCTAGGAGGAGGACAACTGAACACATCATCCAAGAAGCAGGCGGTGATGGTTCAGAGACCAAGAAAGTGGACTCACTCTTAGAGAGGTTGTCGGTGATGGTCCAGGGGAAGGATAACTGAACACATCAACCGAGAAGCAGGCGGTGATTGTTTGAAGATTCGAAGAGTGGACTCACCCACCGAGAGGCTGTCGGTGACGGTCTAGGGGAAGGATAACTGAACACATCAACCAAGAAGTAGGCGGTGATGGTTCGGAGATCAGGAAAGCGGACTCACCCACCGAGAGGCTGTCGGTGACGGTCCAGGAGGAGGACAACCGAACAGATCATCCGAGAAGCGGGCGGTGATGGTTCGGAGTCCTGGAAAGCAGACTCACCCACCGAGAGGCTATCGGTGACGGTTCAGGGGAAGGATAACCGAACACATCAACTAAGAAGCAAGCGGTGATGGTTTGGAGATCTAAAGAGTGGACTCACCCACCGAGAGGCTGTCGCTGACAGTCCAGGGGAAGGATAACCGAACACATCAACCGAGAAGCAGATGGTGACGGTTCAGAGATCCGAAGAGTAGACTCACCCACTGAGAGGTTGTCGGTGATGGTCCAGGGGAAGGACAACCTAACACATCATCTGCGAAGTGGGTGGAGATGGTTCAGAGATCCGGAAAGGGGACTCACCCACCGAGAAGTTGTCGATGACGGTCCATGGGAAGGACAACCAAACACATCTTGTGCGAAGCAGGCGGAGATGATTTGGAGACCTGGAAAGTAGACTCACCCACCGAGAGGCCGTCGGTGACGGTCCAGGGGAAGGATAACCGAAGACATCAACCGAGAAGCTAGCGGTGATAGTTCGGAGACCAGGAAAGCGGACTCACCCACTGAGAGATTGTCGGTGACGGTCCAGGAGGAGGACAATCGAACACATCATCCGAGAAGCAGGTAGTGATGGTTTGGAGATCCGAAGAGTGGACTCACCCACCGAGAGGCTGTCGGTGACGGTCCAGGGGAAGGATAACCAAACACATCAACCCAGAAGCAGGCGGTGATGGTTTAGAGATCCGAAGAGCGGACACGCCAACCGAGAGGCTGTCGGAGACAGCCCATAGGGAGGACAACCAAAAACATCATCTGAGAAGCTGGCGGTGATGGTTCGGTGGTCCGAAAAGTGGACACGCCAATTGAGCAGCTGTCGGTGACAGTCCAAGGGAAGGTGTAGACACCCCGATTTTGAGGTAACCCAGAAATGAGTATCTGTATGTTGCTTTGGATGTGATCAGCCCTTGAACCGAGCCCCAAACCCATTAGCCAGAGTCCAAACAAAATTCTTGAGTAGGGTTGGCGCACCAAGTTGGCGCACCAAGCAGGCGCACCAACCAGGCGCACATAACAGGCGCACTAAGCAAGCGCCCAGCCGTTTCCAGACTGCGACTGTTGACCTTCCATCTTCCGACTGTTAGCTTTACAAACGAATGTGCTCGAGAATATTCAAGCCTTTTCGTCTACGAGGCCCTCCAGCTTCCATGAGTTACCCCTCTCATATATCCCTATAAATAGAGACCCATTGCAACCATGAGAGGCACCTTTTTTGAGATCAAAAGACTCCCATTTGCTGAGAAATTCTGTTCTGAAGCACA
>JAMKQA010013737.1:0-12425 GCA_024699735.1 Posidonia australis
GAGTTCCAAAATATATTCTGATTTGCGCTGGACTGATCTGTCACTCTTGATGTTGGTATGTCCTTTTTGATTTCAAGATAAGGCACTTATATCTTTTTCAAGTTTTAATATTTATGAAAAATATGTACAAGTAAATAATCATCAAAATTCATGTAATATTTCTAACAGTTCGCCCACCACCAGATCCACTGCTCGGGTGGTATAAGACAAACTTGTTCTGCCAATTCCATCGCACCCGTGGACATTCGACAAACAAGTGTCACGCTCTCCGAAATGTTATCCAGGGTTTGATTGACAAGGGAGACATTGTCGTCAACACACAGGGGCAGCACATACCTACACCTACACCACCACCTCAACGTCCGCAAGCCCCCTTGTATATCCTAACATTGTCAATCAACCCCTGCCTGTGCATAACAACTCGGCAGGCGTTGGGACCTCAAAAATCCATTTCCTTTCTGCTTCCGGGTCTACGACATCCGTGATAGACCCCTCTGATCTGATCCATACTATGGGAGAGCCCTCCCCTACATCATAGACTTAGCAAATCCTAGTCCAAAACCCTAAACCTAGCCTAAGCTCTAATCCAAAACCCTATACTTAACAAACCTTAATCCAAAACCCTAAAATCTAGCCTAAATCCTAATTCAAAACCTTAACAGCCTATAATAACCTCTAACAACCCTAATCACTCTCCACTCCACCATAACAACTTCTAATCACCTATAACAACTTCTAACAAATTATAACAACCCTCACCACTTCCCACTCCACCTTAACAACCTCTAACTACCCATAACAAACTACCTAGCCATTGCAAGCCTATAAATACCTTCCATTTGCAAAGAGGAAAGAAAGGGGGAAAAAAACTTGATAAAGTTTGAGAGGAGAGAAATCAAGGAGAGCTCACCAATTAGAGCAACCAGAGGAATCTCAGATCAGTGAAGATGTTCAGAGAGGAGAAACATCTGAGCTCAGGCCAGCTCCAACTCTCATTTCCGGCGAGCTTCGGCGGTCACCTCCACTGCGAGCTTAGGTAAGCCCTGATCACAGCTCAATTCCTTTCCAATTCAGTTCCCTAAGTCCTCCTCAACCTTTCTGAGTTGATTCCAGTAAAGTCAGGTGACTTCCTTGGCTGGAATCAAAAGATTTTGGGTCGCTAGAATCGATTTTCCGGTAGGAGAGGTGGGGGCACGAATCTAGTGAGTGATTCGTGCCCTTGTGAGTGTAGATAGGTTGTTCTTAGGCCCTTGTTGCTCCTCCTCCACTTTGGAAGCTTTTCCTTCACCCTGGACGTTGCTGGAGGAGAGTCGCTGGACGTAGTCTCACCGTCACTGGAGAAGACGACCCCTTGAAAGGGTTGACTGGGCGCCTCCTGCCTCGCAGCACCCCTCCGACCATCAGGACACATTCCCCTACTCTTCCCTTGCACTCCGGAGCCCACAGGATGCCGCATTGAAGACCGATCGCGTCCCGCAGCCACCGTCATCGGAGTCGACGCAGAGCATGATCAGGAGGAGAAGAAGTAGCGCCGTTCTTGCCTCCAAGCGATGGGAAACACTCCTCTCCGTGCCCTCTGCCCTCCTGGAGCCTTGGTTTGCCGCTCCAGCTCCTCTAGTGGCACTTTCTTCCCCGTCACCGTCGTCGGAGTCGCGACGCCGGCGACTGAGGTGGGGAGGAGACCTGGACCGTTCAACGCCCCATCCGAGCCATTGGATTTCCCCTTCTTTCTTCCCTCTTGCTCACAGTGTGCTTGGATGCCATATCAGGCATCAGGGAAGCCTTGAATGGCATCCCAGATGGATGTCGACGACGAAGTTCTATCACTCGCGACCGTCGTTCCTTCAAAAAAAAAAACTTCGTTTTGAACCAGCTTTCTTTTTCTTTTCTTTTCTTGCAACCAGGTCCTTTTATTTTTCATTTAAGTCCTTACATTAGTTTTTAATCATTTTAATAATGTTTTGTTTTGTAAAATTGTAGTGTGACCCTTATAAATTTCTTTTAATATTTCACAAGCATTAAATTTTGACATAAAGCCCTCTGATTTGTTTTCATTCATTTTAAGTCCATAATTTGCACAAAAAATCCTAAACTTCATTAAAATTTTACTGAATGCATGATTTTCTGGTACAATTGCAAATTTGACCTTGTAGATTCAAATTTTTTTACTTAAATGTGCACAGAATTCCATTTTAAACCTTGAACTTTACTAAATTTGCATTGAATGTATGTTTTTATGGCATATTTGCAAATCAGTCCTTGGAAGTTCATATTTCCAACCATGAGTCCACTATTTTGCACTTTTAACCCTGAATTTCTTCAAAAATGCATTAAACACATGTTTTTATGGCAAATTTGCAGGTTAGTGCCTAGTAATCCTAATTTTACCAAAAATCCACAGTTTTGCACATTTAACCCCCAATCCTTAAAATTACATAAAATGTGTTTTCTTAAACATTTTTGCTGATATAACCTTGGAAACTTCAGTTTTTACTCAGGACATGTATTTTTTGCACAAAGGCCCTTGGAAATTTACGTATTTCACTCATGCTTTCATTTTGTACATTTTGTTACCTTTTTTCTTGCATGTATCATCATGCCTTTTTTCTTGCATCATGCACGCATTTCCAACTTATTTCAAATTTGGTTTTCACATTATTTCCTGGATTTCTTTCGATTTTTACGATTTTGATTTGATTTGGATTTTCATCACCCGAGGGTGTACATTAACAGGCTTGACAGTGCCGACATGGACTCAAATGAGGATTTTTTTCTCTCCTTTAATTTTCTCGGATTTCTTCAGGTTTCCGCTGATTTGTGTGATGCATTCCAAGTATTTTCGATTTTCACGATTTTCCTCATCGCCCAATGGCATACAGTAAAACGACATTTTCAATGACTACATTGTCCCTCGGATTATTTTCTTTATCGTTTTTTTATTCATTTCTTCTCTTTGATTTGGCATGTTTTCGCATTCATCTTAGGCATGTGCATTTGGGGTAGACAAGCATACGCACACTAGATCATTAGTAAGCAGAAAACCTTGAAAGATCGATTTCTTCGGGCGCATGGGGGTGCCTAACAACTTCTCCATGCGTAACAAGAATCATTACACTTTCTCTGGCCCGCATTGATTTGTGCACTGCATCCATTAGGCACGGAGTGTACATGTGTTTTCTTCGCCTTGATTTCTTTAGGTTTTTCCTTTGTGTTTGGTTTTCCTCGTCTTTCCATTAAAAGACTAGGTGGCGACTCCTTTTTCTTATCATTTTCTTATCTTTCCTTAGTGTTTCCGAGTTTAGTCTCCTTCTTCGGATTCACCATCTTTGCCGTGATCATATTGGGACTCCTCGTGTGTTTCGACGCACCTTGGAGTCATGCAGGGTTCCACTGGTATAGTCACACATTCAATTTCAAAAAAATCATATAGTATTGTGAAAGTATTTCCAAGCTATAGGAGTTTTTGTGAAAATGACCCCATGAAAAATATAAGCAAATCTCTCACTTGGTGGTGGCCATTATAGTCGAGTGATTCCTTCTATTAATAATATATATTACCGATTTCCAAAAAAAAATAAAAAAAATATGAGCAAATCTGGATCCACATGTTTATTGAGTAGAATACCTAAGTAAACATTTGTGACAACTACGAGATCGATGACATTAAACAAGCTACGACTCTATCTTGCAACTTATTGCAAGGGAATTTTTAGTATAAGATGAAATTTGAATTTTGGATTAAATCGTACAACAGAGTGAAAATTTCACATGAAATAATAAATAACCTACTCAAGGGGTCAACAGGTGAAAATCATGGGTGGCAAAGTGGATTAATGAATTGAGTTTGGGTTAATTTGTTTTTAATCTGATTTATTCATAGTTAATCCAAAATCAATTTGTTTATTAAATGAATTGAAAATTCCAATTTGAATTCAATTCGGTTATAAACAGGCTGACCCAACAAGACTCATAAATACCTAAATGTAGAAAACACAAGATGTTAAATACTAATCAAACTTTATAATTACATTTCTTAATCAATTTAAATTTAAAATTTATATATTTAATTCCTCATATGGTTTGATGGATCATAAATGGATTAGCTCTATTAAATCTGAGTTCAACCTATTTATTAATTCGATCAAACAACTTCTTTTGGAATTGAATTCATTTAAGTCTAATCCTAACTCACTTAATTAGGTCAGAATTAAATTCCCACTCGAAGTGAAAAATCAAAGCCGTTGATGAGGTCTCATAAATCCACGGACTTGGAAACCGACGTGGCAAAGCATACCCGACCATGGGCCAAGTTTTCTTGTTATGGTAAGTCGATACCGACGAGCAATGATGATCTCTCCCATCCTTAAATCACACGCACGATCACGTGTTCTCCGCCGGAGAACTTTCTATTTGTGAGGACGTGCATATAATAAGTGTGCATTAAATAAAGGATCTCGGATAAATAATTGTGTTGACGGCGGAACCACCACCGTCGGACAGCCAATTAGAGTGGCAAGTCTCCGGTGATTCCAGACCTAAACAAATGGCTTCCTGTTGTTTTTTTGCGGAATTTTCTTCGGCCGATCACATGCAAGCTCGTCAGCCCCGTCGCTGCACCAACCCCAACCGTCACTTCTTGTTATTGCTATAAATAGCCAAAAGCTCTCGGGTATTGCAATGAGGTCCTTTTTTTCATCCCGTTCTTCGATCTAGAAGAATCCACAATACACAATATAGTATGTATATTTATTTGATTGGAAGGAGTTCTAACATGGCTCTAGTAGGATTCGATCTTCTGAGGAAGATACGAGCATCGCTTCTTTTGACCAATTCGGTTATTTGAGTTGATTCATCCACATATATATATTTTTTTAAGCACCATCTGGAAAATGACTAATTAACGATTTACGTGGGATATTGAACCCGTACTAGTCGAATCCCCACTATCACTTTATATTCGGATGAAGTGTGAATCTGAAGAAGGTTGTGTCCATGCAACTTACAGATTCCACCCTCATCCGCTTCTGGTTTTGTATGTTGGATCCACATCCCCTAAATGGTGCTTCAGGTGGAGCAACATGGTTCATTGTAACCACGTGGAGAGTTGAAATATCGAGAAGTTGCGTCAACCTGCTCCCACTTGAGAATCGATTCCTCATGCGAAACCAACTAATACTTCATCGACGTGGGGTTTAGAAATCGGACTAATCAACAATTATTTCATTCCCCAGGAAAATGCATGCAAAATGCTTCATTTAAATTAACTTGAGAATGAAGTCAGCCAGCCAGCCAGCCAGCCAGCAACCACCAACATCACGGCCAACTACAAATGCAAACATCACGACAACGGACCGCTCACCTCATCAAACTCCACCAGACCAATCCCATCCACGCTCACATTTCCATTTCCCTCCAAATTTTTTTTACCAGCGATAAAACAACAAAGAAGAAATTTCTCCGCGATTTCCTCGGCGGGTCAGACGGTAATTTATCACTCGCCCCAAACGCACTAACTCACTCACTCAATTCACTCGCTTGGCTTACCTTTTGTAGTTGTCGTTGTTGCCGGCACAAAACTCCGCTCGCGCTCTCTTGTCTCCTTCGTTTCCTTCCCTTTCCTTCCCTTGCCATTTTTACTCCCCCCACTCCTACTATTTCTTTCTTGCCTTCGCCATCCCACTCCACCCCAGCAGATCTCCTCCTCTGGTTCTTCTTCTTCTTCTCCTCCGCTGGTAAGGCCCTCGAATCCATCTCTCATCTCTTCGTGCTTCCCTGTATCTTCTTTCGTTTCGCTCGTGAAATTTTTGGGTCCCCGGATCTGTTCTTGCGGTGGTGTTCTGTTGGTTGGATCTTGCCGTCTCGACTGGTTTCCGTGGCGTTTTGGGGGTAGATCTCTCCGTTTCTTGCTTGTGTTGAGAGGATGGAGCGGTTGCTATTGGAATGTTGGGAGGTGGGAGGAATGTGGTTGTTGTGGTGGAGTGAGACGTGAAGTGCTGTGAAATCGGAAAAATTAATTTCGTTGTTGATGGGTTATTTCTTTTCCTTTCCGTTTTTTGGAAAAGAAATCGATTGTTTGGTGGAAGAATGCCTTCTTCCTGCGGTTTCTATCCCTTTTTTTTTGGATATTTTTGCAGCAGCAGCAGAAAACAGTAACAATGGTGGGGAGTTGAGGAATTCCTACTTCCTACCAGTAGTTAATTGTGAATACAACGTAGCCGATATCCAGGGCCGCCAATGCAATCCTTGGTTGTGATTCGCCGAATTTCATAGGGAATAGGTTTTTGGCATAGCAACAATTTCAGACTTTCTGTTTGCTGGATGATTGCGTTTTACTGCATTGAACATGCCGTGTTGCTTTCCAAGAAAACACGCTATGCGTGTCCTATTGTTTGGTTGATGTGAGTGCATGCTTTGGGTAGCTGAAAAGCACTGTTTTATTTATTTAGTGTTATTATTGAGCAGTCACATTACTTCTAGTAAACATGCATTTCTGGATTGATTGAATGCAGCTGGCTAAAAGAACCACTTTAATGGTTGAGCTGCTTTATTCCCTTTGGCAGGCAGGCAGGCAGGCAGGCACATTGCAACTGCATATAAATGTATTTGCCAAGAAACCTAATTGTAGACAAGCCACTGCAGGGGAAAAACTACTCATCATGTCTTGAAAACTGTGCACATATGACATGAATGAGTGCTAGTCTAGGATTATTATACACTAGCTATTGAAGTTTAGGGCTTGGTATACACTGGCAAAATCTGTGTTTGTTAGGTGTTATTCCTGCAGTGATTGGTTTGTAGGTCACCTAAAACTGGAACTTTAGCTTCATATTCATATTTTTGCAACAATCCATTCATCCATTAATTCCTTGCTAAGGATTACATTATTTTCCCCCTTCTTCTTTCAAGTTTAATATAAAAGTGACCTTCTACAAGATCATAGAGCAGCTATTGCCAATTGTTGGTCTCTGTTTTCTAGAAACTTGTTCATGTGTAGGTTATCATTAGTACGTAAACTACAGCTGCTTTTGTCGTACCATGATTGCCATCTTGCACAATTTTCTTGTCCCATATTTCTATCTTTGGTAAAGCCAAGGCATTGATTTACCCTTTTGCACATCTTGTCATTATTGGTTATACAAATGTAATGTAGTTCAAATCAGCAAACAAAGATTCATTTAAGCTCAATAGATTGAATGAAGGACTTTGAACTAGTTTAGGTAAGTAAAAATTTGTGTTTCAGTAGCCTTTTCGATTGATTACTTTATCTTGTATGTTAGAGATTGCAGGAAAAGAAGTGTACAACACATGACCATTTTCTAGTGACTTAAGTTTATGTGCTGTCATTCTTTGTCGAAAGGATGGCCTTATATTTCCTTTCAAGTTGTTTTGGCTGGTTTAAACATGCTTGTCGAATATTAGTAGAAACTTCACATGTTATTTTTGTCTGTACTTATTATTAGTTTTTTTGAATCATTTAGGCAATATGCATTTTATGTTGATTCCCATAGCTTACCCTACTTCATGTAAAAAAACCCCATAATATGAGGATCTACGGTATGCAGCAAATTTGATCAGTGTTTGATAGATCAATCTATTTCAGCAAAATTCAACACACTTTGATGTCTATGGAAACCCAAAATTTTCTTGGTACACCTTCGTTTGAAGTCCCAGTCACCAAATTCTACGCATGACCTCAGAAAATTCTCCAAGCATGTGTAAAAACCACCCAAACCTTTTTCTTCCTAGCGTCAACTGGCTTTTGCTGTAGCCAAGTGGTCAAACTAAAGCTACACATCCATAAGATTTCTTACCAAGCAAGCTTCTCCATCCCAGTCAACTGCCTAAACCTATTGCTTTGGGAAAAATATATCTGGTCAAATGGAATCTTCTTCTTTCTAGTGTCATTTCTGTCAAAACACACTTATGTAGCATTTGCCAAGCAAAGAACTGGATTTTTGATGCAAGAGATATCGAGTCTCCCACCTACAAGGTGTTGACAAGAAATTCACTACAACAAGGACATTCTTCCACCACCTCCATGTGTGCCTGTCTAGTATTTGTGAAGCACCAAGTGATATAGCATTGTGAAGCAAAGCATGGGGCCATGGGTGCGAATTTCTGCATTCCATAGATTGTTTTTCCTAAATTTCATATCCCAAAGAATTGTGCATAAAGTATTTGTTAACATGCATTGAAAGTAGCAGCTCTGGATTGTGGCGCTGTTTTACTGCTCATAACAAAACTTTCTACACTTTTATGTAGTGCATCTTATGGTTATGTGGTTATAAAAGAATATGTATTGAATACCAAGGTTGTTAAGATGACACTTAGAATGCCTTGTTGCCTGGTGATGCCCAGGCATCTAGACATTAAAGTACATGATATGTTGGAAAAAATTTTCTTAGATGCATAGTGGTCTTCTTCTGATGAGTCTAAGGATACATTTAAGGATAAACTGTGCTCAAGGTAAGAATAAATTTGTATTCTATTCACCGCATGAATAAATTCAAAGGGTCACTGACCATAATATTGAGATCTATTGTTGTAACTTTTAAGTTATTCTTAACACATACATATCTGCTTTTCACACACACACACACATATTTTACAAATAATCTCTATTTAATCTCGTTAAACCGAATCTGAATTGGGTTAAGTTGTGTCTTGTAACCAGCGAATCATAATGTATAACATGACTTACTGGGGAATGAACTCCTGTTTGGCACATTTGTTGTTCTTCATGTCTCCGTGATTTGCTGTGTTGAAAAGGTGCACTTCAGTAATACATTCTTAGTTCTTCATGCCTGTTTTTTTAATATTGAAAGTATATGGTTATTGGTAATGTTCATTTTAATGTCCAGTAAAGTGCTAGTGAAGGTGACCTTCTGAGTAGAATGTCCACTCTGGCATTTCTTGTGTTCAAGCCCTCGAGTAGCTTCTTGATTCATGATTTATGTTTCATCAGTTTTTCCCTATAATTTTCTCCCTTAAAGTTGGCATTGGCACAACTTGAATCTTACGTCGTTTCTCTGCAGACTCTGTAACTATGTCAGAAAAGGCACTCAGGGACCTCAATATGTTGTCAATTTTGGATTCTGAAAAGAAGATTGAAAATTGCTGTAAGAGTAACCTTACAAAGCCTCATATTGAAAATTCCAATGCGAACTTGACCAATGGGCACAGTAAAGTCCCAAATCCATTGGCACCTACTCCGTCAAATGGTGTTGATGGAATGAACGGGGGTGCAGATGTTATTAATGCTGAAGTAGAATATATAGAGTCTGAGAACCTGAAAGATCTTGTCTCTGTGGAAACTAGCCTCGGTGTGAGTGACCCAAGGTTTTTTAATACATAATTGTTTGCTATCTGTGGCTAGCTAAACACTGGGTTTTTTAGTTGGACAGATGCCTAACTATGGTTTAGTTTTTTTGAATTATTGTGTTCAGACTTTGCTGGAAAGACTAGATTCTAAAGACTGGGTTGTGGCTTGTGAGGCACTCAATAACGTTCGACAGATATCAATATATCATAAGGAAAAACTGCTTGAGATGTTGTAAGTTAATGTTTTTTCGTTTACTCTGTAGTCCTGTCCTAGCATGCTTGTCATGTTGCCTTATATTGCATTGTTTAAACTTCTTTTTATCATCTATCCTTCACTAATTTTTGTTACTTCTCTTCCCTCTTGCACCTTGCTTGTAATAGGGGTGATGTGCTGAAATTGGTAGTGAAGTCCTTGAAAAATCCAAGAAGTGCTGTTTGTAAAACTGCAATCATGACATCGGCTGATATCTTCAAGACTTACAATGATTCTGTAATTGATATGTTTGATCCATTGGTAAATATTGTTATCTGCCAGCTGGTCTGTTTCAAGTTCTTATTGTAGTTTTTTACAATGTTTTAAAAAATGGAAAACAGCTGAATCATTGGTCCAAAAAACAGAAAAAAATGCACCATTTTTTGAGTTAAAATGGCCATTTTTAATATAATGTTAATGACTTCTTGTCATTAACTGAATTTGATAATCTGATTATCTAGGTATTTATTTGTTTACTTATACTTATAACTTATTTAGTTAATTAATTTATGTTTTTGAATTATCGTAATTAAATGATAATTACACAGCCATGGTTGAATGATAATTACACGTATAATGTATTCAAGTTATGTTTTTTACTCAAAAACGGTCTCATGTGAAAAAGAAACTCCCACGTTAGTTGGGATGTTGTTGGGATGTTATTTGCATTTGTTTTGAAAATGCCAAGTCTTATGTGGCAGTGGTTGAAGGTTGTTGCTGTATAAGCATCAGGCAAATGCATAATGCTTAAATAGGCCTATATTTTAGTCTTAGGTAGGTGCAGAATGGAAGCAAAAAAACCCAACATAATTACAAATCACAAACTACTTGATTATATTGAATTAGTGGAATCAAAATATGGTGTATTAATAAAAAGAACTTCTACATACTAAAGGCTAGTGACAAATATCAGTCACCAAATTATCATGATAATGGGTGGAACCAGTTAGATTGTAATATCACTAACATTCAGCAATCCTATATTAAAATGATATTACTTTCATTAAAGTTAATTTCATTTATTTGAAAACTATGGTTGCATACCTATTAGGGGTGCAAATGGATATAGTGTTTGATAGTATCTGAACATGTTCTGTTTTTTGGATCAGCTTTTACAGCTTTTTCTCAAGTCATCACAAGATAAACGCTTTGTATGTGAAGCTGCAGAAAAGGCACTTATCACAATGACTGTATGTTTATCTTCATCTCTGCTTTTGCCAAAGCTACAACCATATCTTAAGCATAAAAATCCCAAAATACGAGCAAAGGCATCTATGTGTTTTTGCCGAAGTGTACCACAATTGGTAAGAAATACTAGTATTTTCCTTAATTAGATTGTTAATTATTATGTTTTATTAAGTTTTAAATACACAATAGTAGAAGGAAATTTTCAAGTGTGAGTTTCCTTGATTTATCTACTCATACCCTTATAAGCTCTTAAATCAGTTGCAATAGAAATGCTAGTTGATATCATCAAATGCACATCTCAAGTAATAACTCCATGTATGAAACAAATAATGTTGCTTGATCCTTTTCCATTTATCATTACCTGCAGTTTGATTGATCTAGATTTTCTTCTCTAGCTACTAACTATATGCAGTATGCATATATGTATTTGCCCAGCCATTGAATAAATGTAAGAAGCATCCTTGCCATGCAACGGACCTACATTACAATTCTTGGTTTTTGTCTTACTTTTTATGGTTATTGGTAGCAAGTTTCATCCTCACTAGCCTTGATGATATTAATCTTTGTGCTTTATATCTGTAGTTTCTATACTATCCACCTTGTATATATTTGTTTCTGCAATTGTTTTCCGCTGTTTCTCATCTTTATTATCTCTTGGGTTGTATCATCAGTATGGAAAACAAATGTCGGTGCGTGTCGGCGAAATTTCGCCGACATGTATCGGAAGACGGAACTACAGAAACGATATGTTTAGGTATGTCGCGAAGTACCTGATTTCCGTGGAGATGTCGACGCGTATCGTTGTGTCGATGGATGTCGGTGGATATCAGGTGTTTTCTACACGTAATCACTCCGACACGGACGACACGCCTTCCCCGTAAGTTGACAAAGACGACACGTGTGATCCTCAGGCCTCTGTTTTAGCCACTGCACCCGTGATCTACTCCATCCCGATACCCGTGATCTGTTCCACCTCTTGCTCGGTCTTTAAAATCAGCAGCGAAAGTTCCAATCGACCCACCGATCTCCAAGACTCCAGCCTCTGCTCCGCAACCCGCCTTCGTCGTCCAACATCGTCCGTCCACTGGTCGTTGAGCTTCTCCTACTTCGTCCGTCAATCTGCCGGTCCAGCCCCTTCTCGAGCTTCGTCGTCCAGCCCCTGCTCCTTTGATCGCCACCCGTGAGTCTCGAGTCCCAACCCTTCGTCGTCCACGAGTCGCCAGCCCCAGCCCTTCGTCGTTGACCAGTCGCCAGCCCGAGCCCTTTGTCGTCGGCTAGTCGCTAGCCCCAGACCTTCGTCGTCCCCAGCCCGTCGTCGTCCGCTAGTTGCCAGCGCGAGTCGTCAGTCGTCTCCAGGTTTCCTGTCCCTAACTCTAACTTATGTTATAAAAGTATTATTTACTTATGTTATGATAATAGTTATTAATTTATGTTATGATATGTTATTAAATTATATTATGTTATAAAAATATTATGTTATGTTGTTAATAATTTATATGTAAAATTTTGTTTGTTATTTTATAAGTTATAACTCATGTGATTATATGTAAAGTTGTGTTTGTTATTTTAAATTTTTTCTTTCATCGAGAACACAATATGGTTGATGTACAGGAAGAATATTTTGATCAACCAAGGCATTCTTCATGGTATTAAGCATATATAA
>JAMKQA010013738.1:0-17741 GCA_024699735.1 Posidonia australis
AAAACATGCATGTGAAATCTTGGAATATCAAAGAACCAGCCATAGAAGAATCAAGCTCAAAGTCCTTCATAAAATCATGTAAACAAAGATGCCAATGTGAATGCTTTGCTCTCTGACCAGTCTGGTGCACCTGCTTGGTGCGCCTGAGTGGTGCGCCCCAGAGAATCTGGATTAGACTACAATCTGATCCAGAATCTATCCTAGAAAAGAGATGGGTGATTCATGTTAATGCAGATTGATTTATGCTATTGTTAAGAGCTGAAAACATGATTGGATGCACATGATCGAAAGTCATCTTATTAATCATGTAATTAAAACCAAGATAAGTTAATGGGTTCATGTATGAAAACATGCAAAATGCGAAGGAATAAAACTTGATGTGAGCGAACCCAATCAAAACACAAACAAGTTATGTTATCACTATTGCATGACTCTAACATTTAGAATCTTGGCATGGATCAATGTGCAAAGAAACAATAAAATAAAGACAACTCATATGCAATATGGTGCAGATTTTATGCTAGAAGAAAAGTAAGCACGCTTGCAAACGAGAGTATAAATTTGCTTGGAGAACAACTTACAAGAAGGACAAGCAAAATCATCATTGAAATCTCATGAAAACATAAAGGAAATCAGACCATATGTAAGTTTCTAGCATGCCTTATATGATGTAAAATAACAAGAATTAAACGGAAAAGTGAGAAGGCCTACCTTGTCCTAGATGTTCCTTCAAAGAAGACTCAAGATAATAAGCTCCTTGATGCTTTGGAAGGGCTGAGGATGTCTCTGGATGCAAGAAGAAAGCTAAGAACTCAAAGGGACAGCTGCAGAATTCTGGTTGCAATTGTGTGTCTTCAATTTTTCTAATCTCTCCAATGGCTACCTATAGGTGTCTATTTATAGGAAACTCTCAAGGGTAACTCATAGGAATGTAGGGAGCCTTGTAGATGAAAAGCCTGGAAGATTCCATGGCATATTCGTGGTAGAGGTAACAGCTGTGGGAGGTGGAAAGCCAGTAGCTAGTAGCCAGAAAAGTGGCTGTGCGCCAGCTTGGTGCTCCAGCTATGTGCGCCACCTATGTGTGCCAGGTAGGTGTGCTAGGCAGATGTGCCAGGTAGGTGTGCTAGGCAAGTGTGCTAGGCAAGTGTGGCAGCTAAGTGTGCTAGGTAGGTGTGCTAGCTAAATGTGCCAGATAAGTGTGCTCCCGTACTTTTCTAGATGCCTAATTGGGTTGCGCACCTATTACAAGCTTAGGGTTGGTCTAGCTAATGGGATTCAGGGGTCAACCACATCCAAAGCAACATCTGGAAATTATCAATGAGTCACCTCAAAATCGGGGTGTCTATAGATGCCCCTCCCTGAGCGAGGTCGAGGGACGAAAGGAACCGAGACCGATGCTCAGGGTTGACAAGATACCCCCATTTTGAGGTTACAGAAGGATGGTGTTTGCTATAGGCGGTAAGTCACTTATTCGGCGGATGCACCGAAAATCATGACTTGTCGCCAAATACCAATGCGAATGCATGATGCAAAAATCCGTGGAACTACTGATCTAAATGCTGGTGATGTGATGCCAATGCGAGATGCCAACGCAAGAGCCGATGCTGAAGGCCGATGCAAAACTAATGCTAATGCTGAAATAACAAGACAAATGATAAAGAACGCCCAACTCATAGAAGAAAACACTGGCAGGAAAATGATATGTTGTCGGACTCATCAGCCAGATTATGAGGTTATGAACCTGAGTGACAGGATTTGACAAGATAATCAAGTCTTGTCAACCCGGTCGCCTGACGGTTGTCAACCGAGTAGTTGGGGATACCAGCCCAAAAGAAAAAGGGGGGGCATGACAAATATATTATTTGTCAAGCAAAACAGGGCCCGGTCCACACGGACCAAGGGCGAACAAAGAGATTTTGCACCTGCGAAAGCTCAAAAGGGAAAAACAAAAGGACTGTGACTGCCCGGTTAGAGGGTCAGACAACTGGATTTCGTGCCCGTGAAAACCCAGAAGAGAAAAACAAAAGGACCTTGATCGCCCGGTCAAAAGGTCAAACAACTGGATTTCCTGCTCGGAGAAACCCTAGAGAGGGGCTAGGACCTTGACCATCTGGTCAAAAGGTCGAGCCATAGAATTTCCTGCCCAAAGAAATCCGAGAAAGGGGCTAGGACCATGACCATCTGGTGAAAAGGTCAAGCCATAGGATTTTTTGCCCAAGAAAATCCGAGAGAGGGGCTAGGACCTGGACCATCTGGTCAAAATGTCAAGCCACAAGATTTTCTGCCCAAGAAAATCCGAGAGAGGGGCTACGACCACGACCAGCTGGTCGAAAGTTGCAAAAGGAATTCTTGCCCAAGGATATCAGAGAGGAACTAAGGACTTTGACCGCCTAGTCAAAGCCCGCGAAAGCCTAGGAAAGGCAAAGGACATTTGACTGCCCAGTCAAAGCTAAGAAGCTGGATTTCGCACCTGCGAAAATCCAAAAATGGCAAAGGACCTTGACCCCCCAGTCAAGATCAGCAAGCTGGATTCTGCACCCGTAGAAATCCAAAAGGGGCAAAGGACCTTGACCTCCCAGTCAAAGTCAAGCAAGTAGGATTCCGCGCCCGCGAAAATCCAGAAGGGGCAAAGGACTTTGACTGCCTGGTCAAGATTAGCAAGCTGGATTTCGCGCCTGCGAAAATCCAGAAGGGGCAAAGGACCTTGACCGCCCAGTCAAAGTCAAGCGAGCTAGATTCCGCGCCTGCGAGAATCCAGATGGGGCAAAGGAACTTGACCGCCTGGTCAAAGTCAAGCAAGCTGGATTTCGTGCCCACAAGAATCAAGAATGGGTGAAGGACCTTGACCGCCCAGTCAAAGTCAAGCAAGTTGGATTCCGCACCCGCAAGAATCCAAAACAGGAGAGGAAATGACCTCGACCGCTCGGTCAAAGGTCGACTCTGACCACCCGATCAGAAGCCAAAGAAAAGGAAAAGGAAATGACCTCGACCGCTTGGTCAAAGGTCGACTCTGACCGCCCGGTCAGAAGCTAAGGAAAAGGACAAGGAAATGACCTCGACCGCCCGATCGAAGGTCGACTCTGACCACCCGATCAGAAGCCAAAGAAAGGGATCTCGCACCTGCGAGAAAAAAGGAAAAGAAAGAAATGACCCCGACCGCTCGGTCGATGGTTGACTCTGACCGCCCGGTCAGAAGCCAAGGAAAGGATCTCGCACTCGCGAGAATCCAAGAAAAGCAAAACAAAGGACCTTGACCGCCCGGTCAAAAGGTCAAACAGAAGGATCTCACTCCTGCGAGAAAAAAGGAAAAGAAAGGAAATGACCCAGACCACCTGGTCGAAGGTCGACTCTGATTGCCCGGTCAGAAGCCAAAGAAAAGGAAAAGGAAATGACCTCGATCGCCCGATCGAAGTCGACTCTGATCTCCTGGTCAGAAGCCAAAGAAAAGGATTTCGCTTTCACGAGAATCCATGAAAAGCAAAGGAAAGGACCTTGACCACCCGGTCGAAGGTCAAACAAAAGGATTTCGCACCCGCAAAAATCCCTGGAAAGCAAAGGGAAAAGGACCTTGACCGCCCGGTCAAAGGTCAAACAAGAGGATTTCGCGCTCACGAAAATCCAAGGAAAGTGACCTTCACCACCCGATCAAAGGTCAAACAAGAGGATTTCGCGCTCGCGAAAATCCAAGGAAAGAAGGGATAGAAGGATCTCGTCCGCCCAGAGCGAGAACCTGGAAAAACAAAAGCGGTAATCCCTGGATTGTCCCCCAGGAAGGAAACCGTCTCAGATGCAATCTGGAGGGCAGAACTGCTTGTTGCTGACTCTATGGCACGAAAGCTGGTGTTCTCGCTAAGATGCATATGCAATATCCTACTTGCTGGAGTGTTGGCTTTGCTGTTGGTTTCGTAAAAAGTAGGGGCATATCTGCAACTGGGCATATCTGATTGCTGTATAGCTACTGTGATATTTGATATTCTGCTGGGTGCTTGCAAGATATGTCGCACCATTTGCGGGTTGTTCTGCATGCTTCACAATCTCAGGGGGTTTTTGCAAATTTCCCCATCTAGTGAACTTGAAGACTTGTGCATTCATTTTCTTGGTATTGCCTTTCTGCCATTTGCAGATTACAGAGTGCGGAGGACAACAATGCAATTCCTGTAGCCATTCTGCACTTAGACCTTGGAAATTAAGGTACTTGCACTTCCTGTATGTGATGGGGCCCACTAGATAACTGTCATAATTGCCAAATCATATCTACCATGGTGACACCAAAGTGTTGTTCTAATGTTCTTCAAATATTGATCGGTGCACTGATTGCTGAGGACCACGAGCAACTGTGGGTTTGGGGCATGTCCTCTTCATTGTTGAATATTTGCCATGGTTGAAATGAACTGGCGACTTGTTATACGCTATGGTGGGATTCTGGAAACCCTTTTTCCATGTCTTTCGCTTCAGGCACACAGAGCTTGCTTTCGCCTTAGAAGAAGTTTACCGGACCTGCGGGCTATTTCTATGCATGCCACCAGCCTATTTCATGTGCTGTGACGACCATGCTTCTGTGTATTGACAGGCTTATCTTGAAATGCTTGCGGGAAGCCTCATTTGCATGCTCCAAAAGTAGTATTGTCCCCATGATCTTCGTGACTTAGAAAGGCAGTTGACATGCCCCTTGTCAAAGACCTACGTCCAACCAAACAGTAGTTAACATGCCCCTAGTTGAGCCCCCTTATTTGCCAACATTCCAACTCAAAAGGCAGTTGGCATGCCCCTAGTCGGAATGCGGACAAATGCCTTGCAAAGCGATGCAAAATGCAAAAGTGGTGAACTCACCAATGCTCAATGCCAAATGATTTATGCAAGAGTCTTAAGATGGAAGCAAGATTTATGAATGGTTGATAGAAGATATGCCCTCAGCACCGAGGAAGCCTTCATTGCCTGCTACGAGGAGTTAGATTGTGACCTCGACTCACTTGGTGCTACCTAGATTCCTGGGTTTATGGTGGCTCTCACTCAACCAATGGATTTCTGGGGTAAAATGGGCTCCATGCCAAACTCTTAGGGCCCTACACCTACTTTTTTCAATAATTCATTTTCTTATTCTCCCTCAAAGGAATGCTGACTTACCCTATCCCTTACTTGGAGATAATAAACACCTAGGCTGAGGGATGGCTACTCTTTTAGTTTGATATAAAAGGGGTGTCTAGTCCCTTTGAACATGTGGGCTTGGTAGGTGTATGCTTCAACTCCTCTCCATGTTATGTGGTAGGGATAGAGTCGTCCTACATGCCTCTCTCATTGGAGCCAACTTCTGTCTGCAACTTCTGTCGTCGTATTTCTTTTGTGCTCCGAAGTTTATGTTTTTTATTAGCTCGCACTCTCACTTATTCCCTAACATTTTCTTCTCCCTCTAGAGGTGTAGGTCCCTTAAGAATTTGTACATTTCACCCACTTTCCATGGATTATCACTCTCTCACTCCCTAGGTTACACAGGTAGTAACACGTGAGGAGGATCAAAACTCTTCCTAAGTAGGCTGTCTTCCGATTTTCCTCATCGGGTAATAGTTATGCCAGTGTTTCATATTATAATTACAATGCAAACAAAAGGAAAGTACAATGCAGATGATGCGATTTAGATGATGTGTGGATGCAGTACGCAAAAACATAAAGATGCATGGCCTTCAATGGAATGCTTCGCAAGGCTCGGGAGTGGTCGACGATCACTAGTAGTACTTCCAGTTAGGAGATGCTGATGGGCGACAACCATTGGTCTAGTGAAGGCTTTCTTCGATTTGGGGGACCATGATTGAAGTTTGGTCCTGGTGATTCAGGGTGAGGTGGTGAAACAGTTGTTTTCCCTTCCCTGCTGCTGTTGTGCTCTGTAAAATCATCTACGAGCACCTTCGATTGTGCTTGGAATAAAAATGTCTAGATCTCCAACTTGTTCAGGCTCTCTGTGTTTCCTTTCTGTGCAAGATCTGGTACTGCTGTTGCTTGATGCACCACTGACTGTTCTAAATGACTGAACTGTTGGTGGCTATGATATTAAGGTTGTGACCAAACTCCGGTTTGGATTCAATACGCCTGCACTGGTAAAGTGAGTTAAATCGCGGGAAATAATTGTTTTTGGGGACTTACCTGAGCACAGGGGATCTCTTCCGCTGGTTCTGATGTTCGTATCCCAAATCTTTGTGCTCTCTTCGTTCTTCCGCCTCGATCGGCTCGGCAGTTCCTTAGCCATACCACCCAAGGGATTCCTTTCTCATACCCTACTTGCGACCCAAATTTTTGACCACTGGACAAGGGACAAGAGTTGTTGTGAATGTCCAAGTGGTCGACAGACTCAAGAGCAGGAACGAGATTAACTGGCTCAAATCGGTTGACACAATACAGAAAACCATAAGTGTTGAAGTAGAGATTGCCTCAACAGTAGGACGAATCAAACTAAGACTCCTCGGAACCATCAAGGAAGGATAAATACAACTGTCAAGAAAAAAGGGAATATACAAAAGGATTGGTAAGACAAATAAAAGATCAGACAGAATCAATGAGAAAGATGGAATTGACTCCCGAGGGGCCTGCTGCTCCCGGGTCCGAATGATGGGGTAATGGCTGGCTAACTATATTGGGTTGTGCTGGTGGTGCTTGTGCAGCTATTGGTGCGGGCACGGGGCCTGCTACCTGTGTGTTAATCACAATGTACTTTTGGTCAATCAAATCCTGGATTGCGTTCTTTAGTGTGAGACAATTGTCCGTCAAGTGACCTGTGACCCGATGGAAATTGCAGAATGCATTCGCATTATACCAGGCAGGAAGTGGACTAGGCGGTGGGCGCACCTTAGGCAGCCTCAGGAGGGATGCGACTTTAGTGATTACCATGCTCAATGGTTCCACTAAAGGGGTATAGTGCCGCCTGTCACGGCGTTGCCGCCTTGGCTGCGGATGTGCCAATGGCGGGCACATCACCACCAGCGGGGGAGGATAAACTAGTGTGGCAGTGAGAGTGATGTGTGATGCATGCTGTGCTCTAGGTGTAGGCGCGGGTGCATAATCTACTTGAAGCTGAGGGGGCAGATGAACATTTGCCGGTGCAGCAGGGGATCTAATGCAAGCAACTGTATCCTTGGAGGGATCCCGTCTCCTAGGTGGATTGGCACTGTGGTTGCCGTTGTTGTTGCTGCTGCTTGCGCCACTATGTGAGGAAGTGGATTGCTTGGCAAATGTAGAGAGTGCTGGAAAACTGCCGCCGCGTAGTGAACTCTCAACACGGGCGCCCGCCCGAAGCAGTGCAGAAAAAGTGGTGATTGGCTCAATGTTGAGTAGAGCCCCGACTGCTGCCTGTACTCCCCGGATCACTATCTCAATAGACTCCTCGTCAGAGGGTCTATCTTTGACTTGTGAAGCCAAAGAGCGCCAACGTCCAACATAATCCCCAAACGTTTCTTGGGGTCTCTGCTCTAGGAATATTGCTCTAGGAATGCCTGTGTAATATTGCTGACTAAGTCCTCCCGCTTTGGGACTAAGTTAAGATTAAAGGAATATTGCTCGAGGAATGCCTGTGTAAGGTCGTCCCAAGTCCTAATGGTGTCCATGTTGAGGGAAGTGAACCACTTCAACGCGGGCCCCGTGAGACTCTTTTGGAATAGGTGGATTAACAACCTTTCATCAGCTTGGAGCTGAGCGAGGTCTCTGCAATAGGCTTTAAGGTGGGCAATTGGGCAGTCCCTACCATTGTATTTTTCAAATTCTGAAATATGAAAATTCGAGGGGAGAGCCGCCTCTGGGAAATAACAGAGGTCCCGGAATTGGTAGGATTGGCAGTCCCCACCTTGCACATGTCGAAGAGTGCGCTCCAGATTATTTACTCTCGCAAGGAGAGCATCTAGAGCTACTGTAGCTGTGGACTGTGCAGTAGAGGTAGGTGCCACGTACACTGTATGGGTCGCCCCTATGGACTCCTCTGGATCCACCATTCCGTCGTCTGGTGCCACGGCAGGATGGCCAGTGTACCCATGCATGGGTGTAGTGAGCTATGGGATAAAGGATGACCCTTGTGTGTGGTAAAAAGGGGAGGATAATGTAGGGGGTGGTGCAATTAGGGGTGCATAGTGTGGGAGCAAGAACTGTTGGACCGGGATGGACTTCGGTACAATGCTCATGGCGTGTGCTCCCATCAGCCTGGAAGGCTTGCCACTAGATAGGAGGGATGCATGCTGTGGTGGGTGCTGTACTAGGGTAACAAAGGGTAGTGTCGACACCCCTATTGCCGGAGAGACAAGGGATGGCGACAGCTGTGGAGGGAGTGCAGAATGTGATCCTAAGGCTGATTGCGTAGGCAACTCGAGAGTCGGGAAAGACAAAGCCGAGAAGGGTTGGAGTGCTAGTGCCAATCCCTACAGCTGTTGGGCGAGGGTCGACATCTGTTGCAGTTGCGCGGTGACGGGATCGTCGCTATTGGCTCCAAGAGATGGAGGCAAGATAGGAGGTGAAACAAGAGGTTGAGATCCCAGTTGTCCGAACAGGGGGGTGGCTACTACTGAAACAGTTGTAGTGGGAGGAGGGCTAGTAAACACATAGCCCTAGGGAGAGACAAACTCAACTGTTGTGGCCCCAACAGCAGGAGAAGACCAGGCAGGTGGTCTTGAAGGCAGGGTTGCTACGGGGACACGAAAATGAGGTGGTGGAGGTCCTTCAGAAGCTAAGGCAAAAGTGGAGGTAGCAGTGATGACAGGAACAGACACAAAGGAAGAGTGTCCAAAGACGGTGACCTCCTCCTGGACAGTAGGGGAGAGGGACTCACTGGCATGTTGGGCCATCGTGCATCGCGAGTGAGTAAGGATTTGACTGCGGCTAGGAAGAACATGACGAATCCTAGGACGAGCAATCGTCAGCAGTGACAGATAACTAGGGAGACGCGATCAAAAATAAGGTCGCAAACAGAGTCAGTGAAAGGAAAGATCTTGAGCTTAGGCTAAGGAAACTCAAAGATCAAAAATCCTATGCATAAAAACAAACAAATTAAAGAAGATGCAATGATTATGGTGGTATGAGATGCAAATGCATGCCCCTAGTATGCACTCTCTCACCAACTAGGGATGTCCTATTATGCTGTCTACTCTAGGTTCACACACTAAGGGTGAATAGGTCTCTGACTCGAGTTTAGTAAAAATAAGGTACCAGTTCTAAATCCTAGGCAAAGCTTAGGTAGTAAACGGGTGGTGCTTTCGGGGCCTCGACCTCTGCCAAAGCAGTAAGCTGTATCCTCTACTACACTGACACGACCCCGGACAAGGGGGGACAAACCCGATTTTTCATCCCACGCAAAAGCTATAGGATGAGCCACCGAAAAATGTCCTTCGCAGACTGTATCGGTAATCCTAGGAGAGGAGAAGATGCGTGCCCTATATGATGTATGCAATGTATGCTTTAAGTTTTTTTACTTGCAAGCTTATTAAACCATTGGGAAGATTTTCAATTTGTCCCTAGTTTGCCTTATTTATTGATTTTGGTTTTTATGTTTTATTAACCAAAAGGGGAGAGCAAACTTGTCTCTAATCTCCTAAGCATGGCATATACAAGAAGGGAAATAAACATGCATTTTGCCAAGAATTATCATGCAAGAGTAGGTGCAAAACATGTGCAATAGTGGTGTCATAGCAAAAAGTGTGTAAAAGGAAAGAACAACATTACAAAGGCAATGCATGCAAAAAGACACCACTAAACAAAGCATGGCATGGGAAAAAGCAAGCAAGGAGAAAGTCGAAGCAAAGGAGAAACCAAAACAAAGCCGGGATCTGGTTATCCCCAGTGGAGTCGCCAATTCTTGTAACAATGCTGGCGAGAATGGCAAAATATGCGAAAGTCGGCAAAGTCACGACAAAAAAAAAAAAAAAAATGCAAATGCAGGAGTCGCCACCTAGTCTATTAAAATGGAAGACGAGGAAAACCATATAAAGCATGCAAATCATGCAATGGAAAAGCAGGTCATGAAACAAAAATATGGGTAAGGATCCCTGTTACGCACGAGGAAGGTTTTAGGCACCCTCGTGCACCCGATAAATCAGTCTTCCATTGGTTTCTCTTTTGCTTATGAAATGTCGGCTTTGCAGCCTTTGTTGTACGCCTGAGGGCGATATGCCATGCCAAGCTTATGCGTGTGGTGTCTAAGATATGGGTGCATGATGTGTAAGAGTGTGTCCTAATGCTCCTAATTATCACTCGTATGTCAAGTCAAGTGTTGATGCAAGAATATTGCATAATAAGATCAAAGATCTAATAATCTCGAGTGATCTTTCATCCTTGCCATGCTATATGCCAAATGCAATCTAAAATGCATGGAATGATTGAAAACAAAGTTGTGCCTTCGGTAGACACCTCATTTTTACCAATTTTGCAGGAAGGGTTTGGTGGCTGAGCTCAAACCCCTTAACCTAGGTCATTTGATTCATGGAGACCCAATTGGGCCCATGAAGGCCCATTTAGGCCCACTAAACCCTGATTGAGCCCATTTGGGCCCACTACACCATTTCAAGCCTATTTGACCTCATGGAAACCCTTTGAGCCCATTTAGCCTTTTTGGACCCAATCAACCCTAATTAGGCCCATGTGGGCCCACAAGGCCCGCATAGGTCCACTGAGCCCGAATCCGCCTTGACCACAAGGCCGCTAATAGCCACCAATCTCCTTATGATTTCATCTTGTCCAAATTAGGCCATCCATCCAATTTGCTATGAAATGTCCCATTTTCTTCTTATTTGCCTAAGTTTCACTTAGGTATTTTAAGTCTTATTTTTCAAAAATGCATCCATTACATCTTCTTCCTTCTTCTTCACTGAATCCACTTTTTTCTCCATCTTCCTAAATATCTCACGACTCCATCTCAGCCAGTTTTTTTCATTGAGCTCAGTCCCAGCTTATCAAGCCGTTGATCCAGAGGATTACACAAAGCTTTCCAGCCATCGGATCAGCCGCCGGCGAGGCCAAGATCGCCGTTGGTGGCTGTCGGCGATCATGGGATAGCTTGGGGACAGCTGTTGAGCTCCTGTCGGTTTGTTAGGGGAAGTAGTTAGTTCAGTTAGGAGTTGAGTGGCCTGACTAAGTGGGTTGTTAGGCGGTTTTAGTCGTTGCGATGGAGGGGTTGATGGGTTCCGGCGTCTATAAAAGGAGGAGAAGATGTAGTGTTTGGGAGTTTTGGATTTTTTTTCACCACTGTCCAGAGAGAGGAGGAGTATTCTGAGAGAGCAAGGAGCGAAGAGGAGAGAACTGCGGAGCAGGAGCTGTCGCAAACGAGGAAAGCCGCCATTCCAGAGCTCCAGCGAGGTGATTCCAGCCAGGTACACACCTCTAATCCTTCTAATTGTCTGAACTTGATACTCCAACCTCTCCTCCCCCTTTCTGGAGTGTTTCCAAGGGATTCCGAGTGATCCCTTGGCCTACGATGCCACGTCGTACCTCGTCGTCGCCAATTTCGGCGACAGAGGTGGGGGGCAATCCAGGAAGTATCCTGGATCCCCGATACCTCTGGCCTCCTCTCCTGACCTCCCTCGACCTCACCGGGTCTTGCCGAGCTGCTCCGAAGCCTCTAGTCGCCTTCGCGAGGATCGCCGGAAGCTGCGCTCGTGGTTGCCGCCACCGAGGAAGACAGCCGGAGCTCCTACTCTCCGTTCATCTCCCGCTGTTTCGCACCACCCCGTGGTCATCCGAGCCCTCCAGAAGCATCGCCCAACCAAGCCCGATCCTCCAGAGCAGTCGAGGAGCCTCCGCGACTGCCGAATGCCTCGCGCTGCCTATCCCACCGGAGAGCACCGCCGTCGACCTCCAGGATGCATCCGCAACACCTCCTTACGTTCCTAGATAAGGAAAAGCACCGACTCCACTCCCTCATGCCCGCAGGACCTTCCATTCGCCGCGCCAACGCCCCAAGCGCTTCTAGGTAACTCATCACCATTGCTGGAGTTTACCGACGACGAGTGAGGTGGGAGGAGTGCCCCCACCGTTGGTTTTGGGATCCACTCCGATGGATCCCTCAACCTTTCCTTCCTCTTACTTCCAGTGCGATCTGATCTAAGATCGGACCACTGGAAGCCCTCTTTTGTGCTTCTTCGGCGGTCGTCGGTGGTGAGTTCTGTCGCTGGCGGCCGTCACCCCTTTTCTTTTAAAAAAAAATTAAAAATATTTGTTTCTTTAAATAAACTAGAGAAACTTTATTTTCATTGCATTTAGGTCCTTTCAAAATTACATTTAGGTCCTTTTATTACATCTAGGTCCATCCATCATTTTTCAAAAATGTTTCGAATATAGTTTTAACTAAAAATATTACATGTTTTACCCTGAACTTTTGAAATAATGTTTTCAGTGTTTAAAACTTTAGCATAAACCCTGAGAGTTTTTGAAACTTGATTTCTTTGAGATATTTTGCTAAAAGGACCTTGCACTTTCTTTAAAACTTTCTAAAAGTTCTCTTTTCTGTGAAATTTGCATGTAGGCCCTTGAGCTTTCTTAAAAACTAGTCTGACAGTTCTTCTTTCTTTGTAAAAATTGCATATAAGCCCACATCTTTATAAAAATGTTTCTGAATGCATATTTTTGCTGGGTTAACAGCATTAGAGCCCCAACACTTTTCAGCAACTTTGCAGAATGCATATTTCTGCTGGTTAATTGCATAAAAACCCTGAACTTGTTTAAAAACTTTTCTGAATGCTGTGATTGCTGGGCATTTTGCGGTTTAGCCCTTATACTTTATTCAAACTGTTTTGAATTGCTGTTTTTAGGGGTAAAATGACTGTTTTGCCCCTGAAACTTTTTTGAATCATTTCTGGGACATTTTATTGCATTTTATCTTGATTTTATGCAGAATTGACATACATTGCATGCATTAGTGGGTAAATTGCATTTTAACCCCTAAAGGACTTTCTTTGCACTGGGAATGCCCATTTGACCCCGAATTTGGCATACATGCATGGAATATGTATTTTTCTAAGTGTTTCTCGATGATTTGAGCTTTTCGACTCAGATTTTCCTCGGATTTGGGCTTTTTGCAGAAAACCCCTTGTATTCTTCAAATTTGCACACACACTTGCATTTTGCATACTTTTCACATCTTTTCGCATGGTTTCTTTTCGTCTTTTCTTCCTAGCTCGGAGCACGCTTTTTAGCTATGTCCCGAGCTTAGTTTTCTCCGCCTTTTTCGGGTTTTCCTCGATTTTCTATGGTTTTCACTCGTTTTGGTTTTCCATCGCCTGAGGGCGTACAGTAAAAGGCTTACAAAGCCGACATGGTCCCGAAACAAGGATTATTTTTCCCTTTTTGATTTTCTCGAATTTATCCCAATTTCCGCTATTTCACGAGACGCTTTCCAAGAATTTCACGATTTTCACGATTTTCCTCATCGCCCTAGGGCGTACAGTAAAGCGGCATTATCCATGCCTACATTTGACCCTCGGATTACCTTGTTCCTTTGATTTCACTTCTTCTTGATTTGGCATGTTTTCAATCATTTTAATGCATGAGCATATAGAATAAGCAAGCACACATTTAGCAGACCATTGACAGTAGGAACCCTACAAAGACCGAGTTTTCTTGGGCGCATGGGGGTGCCTAACCCCTTCCCCATGCGTAACCACAATCCTTACCCTTTCTCTGGCTTGCATTTATTCTTGCATTATCCATTAGGTATGGATCATACATGCATCTTTACATTTGTTGTCTGTCTTTTGTGTGTTTTGGTTTTCCTCTTCTTTCCATTAAAAGACTAGGTGGTGACTCCCTTTCTTTTCTTTTATCGTATCCTTACGCCTTTGCCATCTTCACATGGCTGTGATCCCCTTCCCGCCTCCCTCAGGGCGGCATAGTCACATAACTGGCGACTCCGCTGGGGATAACCAGATTCTAGATTCGTTCTGGTTTCCCTACTTGTCTTTGGTCTGCTTGCTTTTTGCTTGTTTGCTTGTTCTTACTTGCTTGTACATATTTGACTGAACATGCCTTTGTTTTGCTTTCTTTACACTCTTGCTATGCCACTGCACATGCACATGATCTGTTTCATGCTTTGTTTGTCGATACTTGCGTTTTATACACCTCCTTGAGCACAACAAAAGCACATGCCATGTTTACGCCTTTGCTTGACGTTTTTGGATGCAAATTGTGTGTTTGTCCCCTTCTTTTCGAATTTGCCATGATTAGGAGAGTAGAGACATGTTTGCCTCCCTATCTGGTCAAAATAAAACACATAAACTCAGTTGAACAATTAATAAGGCGTAACTAGAGACAAATGCTCATAAATTCCCTCTGGTTAAAACACACAAACTCAGTGGAAAAATTAATAAGGCTTAACTAGAGACGAATGATCATAATCCCCTTGGCTTAATAAAACTCAAGTAAAAGTCACAAAAGCATATCGCATGTTTGATCATATAGGGCATGCATCTTCTCCTCTAAGTCCACCCACAGTTTACGAAAGATGATTCTTGCAACCCGTTTTACTGCTTTACCATAGGACGTGTTGCTGGTTCATCCCCCCCTGTTTGGGGTCGTGTCGGTGTTAGTAGAGGGTACAGCTCCATGCTACCGCAGGAGACGAGGCCACCAACGCACCACTCGTTCACTGCTTGAGCTTTGGCCAGGATTTAGAACTGGAGCCTTACTTTCTAACCTGAGTCAAAACCCAAACCCATGAGTGCGTCCCATGTGGTCAACCTCATATGTGACATGCAAGGTGAGAGAGTGCATTTTAGGACATTCATTGGCATTGTGTGTCATGGCATGCAACCCTAATAACTCGCATTTGTCTTTGCGTCGTTGTCTAGGTTCCTGTTTCTGTTTCCTGTTTTCTCAGGTACTTTGGTGCGAGGTCCTCAGCCAGGAGCTCAGGTGTCTCCGTCGCAGGCGGCTTCCCATGGTTGTGTTCTCTTGTCTTTTCTGAGCTATTGATCACTTGTTGACTGTAGTTCATCTTAGAGCTCGTGCGTTGTCCTCTCCCGCAGCTCCATTTTTCCGCTTGCGGATAGCCATGGCCCCGCAGACCCGCAAGCCTCTGGTTATTGTTCTGAAGAAGGATCCACACTTGGGACCTCCTTCTCTCACTTTGGCTGCTTCTTCCCTCTATGCATCCCGATTTGGGGATCATGGGGGATCCTTATCTCCTCTTCCGGGACAGTGGCGAACACAAGTCCATCTAGGGCCCATCACTGATTCAACCTCGGTGACTACCATGCGGGTCCCAGAAGTTTTGCCAACTGCACCCCTTTTCTCGGGCACTCCTGTTTCAGGAGTTCAAGGAGCTGTGGATTCGTCTATCTTAGGGTCTGTTCCTGTTCCGCTCGTGCCTTTTGACCTATCTTTTGGTAGGTCCTCGGCCATGCAGGCTCAGTAATGGAGGGCAATGGCCCGAGAGTTCAAGCACATGGCCAATTCTCTTGATCGAGTTGAGAGTCCTCCTCCTTCGACCTCTGAGGTTCCAGTGCAGACCACTATAGTATTACAGGCTCACCCCACTACTTTATCGCCCATACCATCGCCTGAGCATCCCACTGCTCCGGCGATGGGTGCGTTATCTATGCTTCCTGCACCACAATTGCATATTTCATAGCATGCATCATAGTCACCTAGGAGTCAACCCATTGGTTGCGCGAGAGTACAGCATTTCTCGAGTCCATCACCCGGAGTTGTCCTGGTGCTGCAACTGTTGCTCTCGCACTCAGCCCCACACACAACACAGCATATCCATAATTCACTTCAGCATCAGGATCAGGTTCCAACACGTAGGTCATCACCGCACATTAGGCGCACACCTCCCACTGTCGAGCCAGAGCATCTCGTCGCATTGGCTCAACAAGGACAACAACCTAAGAATAAATGAGGCTGTCGCGTTGAAAGTGACTACACTCCACTAGGCAAGTCGCTGAGCACTATTTTTCCTCAGGTTGTGTCGCTTTTGAGACTCCCGGATCCGCGTCCCCCACTGACTCCACTCCCTCGGTGGTACGACGCGAGCGTATACTGCAATTACCATCGAACCCTAGGGCATTCGACTAAAAAGTGTTTCACTCTGCGGGATGTCGTACAGACTATGATCGACTGTGGGACTATTATTGTTACTGCATAAGGCATATCACTTGCACCCATTTCTTCATCATCACCAGCATCTAGTTCAGTGCGCATTACTCATCCACATGTCACCGTTGAACCGACATGTTTTGATATGTCGGTTCAGCAAGGGCAGCAACAACGGCGAAAGCGGCCTCGCCATCAAGAAAGAGACCTCACCCCACTTGGAGAATCGCTAAACGACATCTTTCCTAAAGTTGCGCCATTTCTGCGGCTACCGAAGATTCGCCCACCACCGAACCCACTTCCTCGGTGGTATAAGGCTAACTTGTTCTACCAATTCCATCACACTCGTGGACATTCAACGAACAAGTGTTTCACTCTCCAGAATGCTGTCCAGAATTTGATTGACAATGGGAACATTGTCGTCAATACGCAGGAGGCAGCCCACACACACACTTGCACACACTTGCACGCTCACGTGCACACCTTACAATAGCCGGCCTTACCGTGTCCGAGCCTGCAAGCTCCAAGGATACTGGAATCTCAGTGGTCTTCCTCTCTCTCCCAGCTTTTCCCGAAGTGTCCTTCGGGCCTCTTTAGCCTAGTTTGTTCTTTGGTCCTTTCAGCGGTATTCTTTGTATTTCCATTCTTGTTCTAGGTCCTTTCTTGCCTTGTTTGTTCTTTGTCTTTTCTCAGTTCGGTCTGGCGGCATGCATATGCGCCACTCTTGTTCTTATTCCCTATCAGGGGGGTCCAGACCTGAAGCTTGCCAGTTTGCCAAGTGCCAATTTAACCAAACATGTGCAAATACCCTGGATCAAGTGGGAGACAACTGTCACAGCTGATATCAGTTCCAACAAAGATACAGTCTCAAATGTCATCATCATATTCAACATTCGTATGGACAGTCTCAGTTCCAAAAAAACCTAGAAAAATCACAAAAGATAAAAATAGAAAACAGAAAAACATAAACAGCAGAAAAGCATCTAGAAACATTAGAAAGGTAGTTTGCTTGTCATTAACATTCTACTCGATGATGAAAATTGAAAAAGCTCGCCAATGTCAGAGTGGATTATCCCTCCTCAGTTGTCACTACTTAGACGACCAGGTTAGCAAGGGAGCCACCGAACATCCAAGCCAGACGAAGTGTCCAAGCTCCACAAGGATCCAGCACCTCCAAGAGGGAGACAAAATGTTAGGGGTGACTGTGAGTGTGAGCCAGAAAAGAAAACATACATTCGCAAGGACATAAAAGAATAGAGAAGACAGAAGGCGAAGACAAAAGTCAGCCCATGAGTGAGAGGCGTGCGTCGTAGCTCTACCCTTACCTTACCATGGAGAGGAGTTGGAGTACGCGCACAGTAGAATCATACCATCGAGGGACTGACCCACCCTCTTGCAATAAAGGCCTCTTGAATAAGTCGGACGCTCATTACCTCCAAGACAAGGTTAGAGTGAAGCCGCACGTCTATGAGGGAACAAAAGAAAAGAAAAGTCGATGATATCAAAAGAAAAAACAGGTGCAGGACCTTAAAGGGTTTGGCATGGAGCCAGGTCTACCGCAATACCTTGTAGTGAGTCCGAGTGCCACCACTACCCAATGAGAGCCACCTAACGACTTGCAAGTCTTTGTAGTGGCAACTGAGTCGAAGGTGTCATCCTCCTCTAACAGGCATACAGCTTTCCAGCCAAGCTGA
>JAMKQA010013739.1:0-19194 GCA_024699735.1 Posidonia australis
TTCCTCATACGTAACAGGGATCCTTACCCATATTTCTGGTTTACAAAGACCTTTTCCATTGTTTTTGCATGATTTTCATGTTTTATATGGTTTTCCTCGTCTTCCATTTGAATAGACTAGGTGGCGACTCCTGCATTTGCATATTATATTATTTTTGCCGTGACTTTGCTGACTTTCGCATATTTCGCCATTCTCGCCGGCATGGTTACAGGAACTGGCGACTCTGCTGGGGATAACTAGATCCCAGCTTTGTTTTGGTTTCTCCATTGCTACGGCATTCTCCTTGCTTGCCTTTTTTCAATGCCATGCTTTGTTTAGCGGTGTCTTTTTGCATGCAAACCTTTGTTATGTTGTCTTTTCACACATTTTCTATGCCACCACTATTGCATATAATGTGTACATGCTTCTGTTTGTTAATCCATGTCTAACATGCATGTTTATTTCCCTTCTTGTACATGCCATGCTTAGGAGATTAGAGACATGCTTGCTTCCCCTTTTGGTTAATGAGAACACATAACAACCAAAATCAATAAATCATAAGGCAAACTAGGGACAAATTGCAAATCTTCCCCATGGTTTAATAAAATTGCAAGTAAAAAACACAAAGCATACATTGTATACATCATATAGGGCATGCATCTTCTCCTCTCCTAGGATTACCTATATAGTCTGCGAAGGACATTTTCCGATGGCTCATCCTATGGCTTTGGCGTGGGATGAAAAATTGGGTTTGTCCCCCTTTGTCTGAGGTCGTATCAGTGTAGTAGAGGGTACATCTTACTACTTTGGCAGAGGTCGAGGCTCCGAAAGCACCACCCGTTCACTGCCTAAGCTTTGGCTGGGATTTAGAATGGGGACCTTACTTTTTCTAAACTCGAGTTGGAGACCTATTCACCCTTAGTATGTGAACCTAGAGTAGATGACTTGATAGGACATCCCTAGTTGGTGAGAGAGTGCATACTAGAAGCATCCATTTGCATCTCATACCACCATAATCATTGCATCATTTCTAACTTGTTTGTTTATGTGCATAGGATTTCTGATCTGTGAGTTTCCTTAGCCTAAGCTGATGATCTTTCCTTTTACTGACTCCATTTACGACCACATTTTCGATCGCATCTCACGAGTTATTCGTCACTTCCGACGATAGCTCGTCCTAGGATTCATCCTGTTCTTCCTAGCCGCAGTCCAATCCTCACTCGCTCGCGATCCACGATGGCCCAGCATGCCAGCGAGTCCCTTTCCCCTACTGTCTAGGAGGAGGTCCCCGTCTCGGGACACTCTTCCTTTGTGTCTGTTCCTATCATCTCTGCTGCCTCCACTTTCGCCTTAGCCTCTGGAGGACCTCCACCACCTCATTTTCGTGTCCCCGTGGTAACCCCGCCTTTGGGACCTCCAACTTGGTCTTCTCCTGCTGTTGGGGCCACAGCAGTCGAGCCTGTTTCCCCTCAGGGCTATGTGTTTACTAGCCCTCCTCCTACTGCGACTGTTTCAGTAGTAGCCACTCCCTAGTTTGGACAACTGGGATCTCAACCTCTTGATTCCCCACCTGCCCTGCCTCCGTCCTTCGGAGCTACCAGCGACGATCCCGTTACCGCGTAGCTGCAACAGATGTCGACCCTCGCCCAGTAGTTGCGGGGATTGGCACTGGCACTCCAGCCCTTCTCAGCTTTGTCTTTCCCTGCTCCTGAGTTGCCTACGCAATTGGCTTTAGGACCACAGTTTGCACCTACTGCACTCCCACCACAGCTGTCGCCATCCGTTGTCTCTTCAGCAATATGGGTGTCGGCATTACCCTCTGTTACACTAGCACAACACCCACCTCAGCATGCATCCCTCCTATCTGGTGGCCAGCCCCTAGGACGGCGGGAGCACAACCTTCCATGAGCATTGTGTCGGATACCATCCCGGTCCAACAGCTCTTGCTCCCACATTCTGCACCACTAGTTGCACCACCCCCTGCTTTTCCCTCACCCGTTTATCACACACAAGGGTCATCTTTTATCCCACCGCACACTGCACCTATGCACGGGTACACTGGCCATCCTGCCGTAACACCAGATGGCGGAATGGTGGATCCAGAGGAGCCCTTAGGGGTGACCCATACAGTGTACGCGACACCCGCCACTACTGTACAGTCCATAGCTGCAGTAGCTCCAGATGCTCTCCTCGTGAGAGTAAACGATCTGGAACACACTCTCCGACAAGTGCAAGGTGGGGACCACCAGTCCTACCAATTCCAAGACCTCTGTTATTTCCTAGCGGCGACTCTCCCCCCGAATTTTCATATTCCGGAATTTGAAAAATATAATGGTAGGGGCTGCCCAATTGCCCACCTCAAAGCCTATTGTGGAAACCTTGCTCAGCTCCAAACTGATGAAAGGTTGTTGATCCGCCTATTCCAGAAGAGTCTCACGAGGCCCACGTTGAAGTGGTTCACTTCCCTCAACATGGCCACCATCAAGACTTGGGATGACCTTGCACTGGTGTTCCTGGAGCAATATTCCTTCAACCTCGACTTAGTTCCCAAGCGGGAGGACCTAGTTGCTCTCAGGCAGAGACCCCAAGAAGCATTTGGGTAGTATCTTGGACATTGGTGCTCTTTGGCTTCACAAGTCAAGGATAGACCCTCTGACAAGGAGTCAATTGAGATAGTGATCCGGGGAGCACAGCCAGCGATCGGGGCTCTGCTTAGCATTCAGCCTGTCACCACTTTCTCTACACTGCTTCGGGAGGGGCCCTTGTTGAGAGTTCACTGTGCGACGGCAGTTTTCCAGCGCTCTCAACATTTTTCCAATCAGGCCACTGCCTCACATAGTGGCCCTAGCAGCTGCAACAACAACCCCAACACCAATCCACCCAGGAGGCGGGATCCCTCCAAAAATACTGTTTCTTACATTAGATCTCCTACTGCTCCAGCAGATGTCCGCCTTCCCCTCAGCGCCAAGTAGTTTATGCACCCACGCCAACACCTAGAGCACAGCATGCATCACATATTACCCCCACTACCACACCAGTATATCCTAACCCACCGGCTAGGACGCACCCACCGTTGGCACATCCACAACCGAAGCGACAACGCCGTGACCGGCGCCACTATACCCCTTTAGTGGAGCCGTTGAGCATGGTATTCCCTAAAGTCGCATCCTTGCTGAGGTAGCTGGAGATACACCCTCCGCCTAATCCGCTGCTAGCCTGGTTCAATGCCAATGCGTTCTGCAATTTCCATCGGGTGGCTGGCCACACGACGGACAATTGTTTGACACTCAGGGACGCCGTCCAGGATTTGATTGACCAGAGGGTCATTGTAATTAATACCCAAGCAGTCGCCCCAGCACATCCCCCAGTAGCGCACCCAGCACAGCAAGCACAACCAGCACACCCCAACATAGTTAATCAACCCTTGCCACAGTATCCGCCTCCGGGAGCACCAGGTTCCTCGGGTGTTAATTTTGTTTTTTCTTCTCCTTCTAGGTCTGTTTCTTCCCCTATCTGCCCAACTGCTTTGATTCATGATGTGTCTTCCCCTTTTCCCCACCATTTGTATCGCTCCTTCCTTGATAATGCTGAGGAATCTGTTTTTATGATCCATCCTGTTGTTGAGACGGAGAACCCTAAGGTGCCACTAGTAGCATATCCCTAGACACCTACTCCAATCTATTTAGCAGCCTGGTCCCAGTCTAGTTTAGGTCAGCCAGTATATCCCTAGGTTCACCAACACCGTCACCAATACCCCCAGCATCCTCAGGTAAATACCCCTACTCACCCTTATCCTTCAACCTCACCTGTACAGTTAGCAGCCCGTCCCCCGGTTGTTGTTACTCTGACCCACGACACGCATCGTATTCTTTACAATTATGCCACAGGAATGTGTGCAGAGGTGACGCGATCGGGTAGAGTATACAAACCCCCAGCAGCTAGGCCTAACCGCTTAACCAAAGTCCCTAACCAATTACAAGCCCAGTCATCTAGGCCACCAGCACCTATAGTAGTAACCCCTGCCCAACTTCAGGCACATTCTCCTCATCCACCTATGCCTAGAGTAGCATCGTCCATTCCTACCACTAGCAACCAACCGTCAGCTGACATCACTGCCCAACTTAAGAAGGTTAAAGCCGATGTTTCCATTTGGGACCTAATGCATACATCGGCTAGGGTCTTTCAGGCAGCTCGTGTATCCCAGACTATAGAGCCTGCTACCCTAGCAAGCATGGTAGGAATGATAGCGGCACCTCAGGTTATCTCCTTCTCTAGCCTAGAGTTGCCCCCTTATGGCACCAATCACAACTCTCCCTTGTTCATCACTGTGCAATATCAAAGCTTTCGCATCCCCCTCACACTGGTGGACAATGGAGCAAGCCTTAATGTCTGCCCCTTCGGCACAGCAAGTGCAATCGGATTCAAGTCCGAGGACATTACACCAGTGGTGAAAGGGATGACAGCTTTTGATAATATGCATCATGATGCGCTTGGAATCCTAATCATTCCCCTGACTATTGGCCCTACTTGCTTCGACGTGGAGTTCTACGTCTTAGATATCGAACCTTCTTTCAATCTATTGCTTGGACGCCCTTGGCTTCACAAGCATCGAATCATTCCATCAACCCTCCATCGGATGATTAAGTTTTGCTGGGATGACAATGTTGTTGTTGTCCTGGCAGAAGACAAGGAGATGGTTGAGTCTGTCTCAGCTCTAACCCCACGAATGGTTCACTTCGAGCGTAAACCTACCGATGTCCTCTATCGGGTTAATCGGTTTGAGCCGGTTAATTTTATTCTACCCTCAGAGCTTGCTGGCCATTTGGCCACTTCAAGTAACCCCCATTTGATGATCAGCAACCTGTGTCGCAAATGGGGATACGAGAAAGGATCACCTCTTAGGCTTTATGGTGAAGGAATCACCGAGCCGATTGAAGCCGAAGAATGGGTCGAGCGAGACGGTTTGGGTTACGAGCGATGCAGCCAGAGGAAGAGATCACAACACCAAGGTAAGTCTTCCAAAATGATTATTCCACGAGATTTATCCAACTTTGTTAGCGCAGGCATTATGGATCTGAACCACAGTTCCTATGCAGTGTCAGCACCACCAGCCTGGATCTGTTTAGAGGGTTCATATCAAGACAACAGCCAGCTAGAATAGCAAGGTATATGGCAGGATATCGTGTAGAACGATAGGCAGACAGAGCAGTCAACAGCCCAGATTATGGTCCAAGAAGCAGACTCAGATGATGACATTGGGGATCTGGACCTTCTATTTCAAGAGCAGCTAGATATGCTCGCAGAAGATATAGCATAGCACGACCGCAGAAGAAACTGCAAAGCAGTTGTTACAGCACCACCAGCAGACGCACTAGTACCACCCCAAGATCAAGTTTCAGTTTTGGTCCTGTAAGAAACAGACGGAAGGGATACTAGACCATTGGAGTTAATCTCCTGTCAGCTGGGAGGCTGGTCAAGTTCGTATTGGCAATATAAGCCTCACCTTGAGGGTGAGGATCAAAACCTTGAAGCAAGCGCAAGTAGTACAGGTAGTGGCGGCCTCACCAGTTTACAGCAAAGCAGCCGCCAGCAAGCAAAATTTTATACAGTTAGCAACACAAAAGGAAATGGTACAAAAATCAAAAAATCAAAAAACAAGAATAAAGAGGCATCCACAACAGAGGTAGGGACTCTTAGCTCCTTGGATCATCTAGACAAGGAAGCAGAAGAAGTAGTGCAATGTCGGTACAGAAACACGAAGGTCACTGTGACAGTCCTTAAACGCCATCAGGGTGCAGAATCAGAGGATGTTTTCTCAGTGGACATAACCGACCCAGCGTTCGAAAAAGAGATCCTGTCAGAACTGATCACCTATGAAGAAGAGGATGAGGTCCATGGAGCAGATAATGAGGAGGAGCCCTCGCAAATTCCATTCTATGATGATGATTCAGAAGGCCCAAATCTTCATGTCGAAGAGGAAACGGAGCTTATCAACATCGGCACGACAGAGGAAATAGAAGAAACACGCATCAGTGCCAAGTTATCACCACAAGCAAAGGCGGAGTTTATGGCTTTCCTAAAAGAATATGTAGATGTCTTTACATGGAGCTATGATGACATGGTGGGGCTAGATATTGAAGTTGTAGTCCATACATTGCCACTAATTCCAAATTCAAGGCCAGTCAAGTAGAAGCTCCGCAGATGGCGACCCCAATGGCTTTTAAAGCTCAAGGAGGAGATTATGAAGCAATACAAGGTCAATTTTCTCATGGTTGTGCTGTATCCTGAATGGCCCGCCAATGTGGTACCAGTGCCGAAGAAGGATGGACGGGTTTGCATGTGCATTGACTATCAAGATCTCAACAAAGCGAGCCCCAAGGATGATTTCCCACTCCCTCACATTGATATTCTGGTAGACAACACTGCAGGGCATAAGATGTTGTCATTTATGGACGATTTTTCTAGATATAATCAAATCAGAATGGCTGAAGAAGATATGGAGAAGACATCCTTTATCACTCCATGGGGAGTCTTCTGTTACAAGGTGATGCCATTCGGATTAAAGAATGCAGGTGCAACATATCAGAGGGCCATGACAGCTTTATTCCACGATCTTATGCATTAGGAGGTTGAGGTATATGTGGACGACATGTTTACCAAATCTAAAGAGCCCGAGAACCATCTTACCTGTTTAAGAAGGTTGTTTGAGGTCCTACGAAAATATAAGCTCTGCGTGAACCCCAACAAATGTGTATTTGGGGTGTCTTCTGGAAAACTATTGGGTTACATCATCAGTCAAAGGGGAATTGAAGTAGACCCCCATAAAGCCAGAGCAATTATTGAAATGCCTCCCCCTACCACTGAGAAAGAGATTCGCGGTTTGTTAGGCTGGCTACAATATATCAGTAGGTTCATTGCACAGCTTACGCCTATGTGAGCCCATATTTAAGCTATTGAGGAAGAATGCCCAGACTTGCTGGAATAATGAATGTCAAGCAGCTTTCGACAAAATCAAGCAACTTTTGGTGAAACCCCCAGTTTTAGTTCCCCCCGTGCCAGGGCGCCCTTTGCTACTATATCTCTCTACCACACAGCATTCTATGGGCGCAGTTCTGGGGCAGCATAACGAATCTCGGCGCAAAGAGAAAGCTATTTACTACCTCAGCAAAAAGTTCAATGACTGCGAGGTCAAATACAGCCCAATAGAAAAAGTATGCTTATCCCTAGTGTGGGCCACACAGCGCCTCCGGCATTATATGATGGCGTATCTAGTTCTCTTGTTATGTCGGCATGACCCAATCAAATATCTATTCCAGAAGTCAGCTTTGGTGGGCAGATGCATCAAATGGCAGGTGATGTTATCCCAATACGATATCACCTTTGTCACACAGAAGTCCTCCATGGAAAATTATGCTACAGGGGTATTTTTGGTCCACCATGGAAACGGACTGTTGCAACTTTGTTAGAAGATGCCATAACTGCCAGATACACGGCAATTTTATACATGCTCCCCCATAGCAATTACATAGCATGTCATCACCCTAGCCATTCTCTACCTAGGGAATTGATGTTATCGGAGCTATTCATCCTGTGGCTTCCAATGGGCACCGTTATATTCTGGTAGCCATCGATTATTTTACAAAATGGGTCGAGGCGGTGACCTACAAGACAGTCACAGCTGCTATTACAGAAAAATTCATCAAGAATAATATTGTCGCCAGATATGGGGTTCCATTTGCTATCATTTCAGACAACGGAACTAATTCTATAGCAAAGAGAGTTGAAGATTTCCTCCAGAGTTGCAACATCAGACATCACAAGTCCTCCCCCTATCGACCTTAGATGAATGGGGCAGTGGAATCGGCTAACAAGAATCTGGTAAAGATCTTGAAAAAAATGGCTGAGACCCATAGAGATTGGCATGAAAAGCTGCCTTATGCATTATGGGCTTATAGAACCTCCATCCGGACATCCACAGGAGCAACGCCTTACTCTTTGGTGTATGGCATGGAAGCAGTCCTTCACTTTGAAGTGGAGATTCCTTCGTTAAGGATCTTGAGGGAGACAGAATTAGAAGAGGCTGAGTGGGTACAGGACCGTAATGTTTAGCTTGATCTAATTGATGAACATAGATTTCAAGCTCTGCATCATGCCCAATGCTACCAGAAGAGAGTGGCCCGAGCTTATCAAAAGAAAGTCCGTCCTAGAAGCTTTGAACCAGGAGACTTGGTCTTGCGTGCCATTCATTTGCCAGATACACGGGGAAAATTTAGGCCCAACTGGCGTGGACCTTTTGTGGTTAGGGAGGCCCTATCAGGTGGTGCAGTCATTCTTGAAGGCATGGACCATACAGAGCAATCAGAGCCCGTCAATGCCTCCTACTTAAAGAAGTACTATCAATGACTCTTAGTCAATCCTATGCCTTGCATTGTGAGCCATGCATTTTCATGCATCTTCTTTTTAACTACTAATGTTTTAGATTAGCACATCTTAGCATAAACATGAATAATCTCTTGCACCTATTCTTTTTTCATAGCATCATCATTGCCCGATGAGGAAAATTGGAAGCCTGCCTGCGTATTACATGACAAGTCCTCCTCATGTGCTACTACCCTAGAAGCTTAGGATGTGAGGGAGAGATTTCAGAGGAGTGGGCTAAATCTACAAATCCCCACAGGACCTATATCTCCATAGGGAGGAAAAATGTTAGGTCTAGAGAGAGTGTGAGCATTAAAAGAAAAAAATACATTGACCTGGGAGCATAAAAGAAAATAGGAAGACAGAAGTAGTAAATAGATGTTAAGCTCCACTAAGAGAGGCATGTGAACAACCTTACTCCTACCATATAGCTTGGAGAGGAGTCGGAGCATGCACTTACTAAGCCCACATGATCAAAGGGACTAGCCACCCCTTCAGCACAAGGGAAATAGCAGTCACCCCCTCAGCCTAAGTGTATTTTTACCTCCAAGTAGGAGCAGGGTAAGTCAACATGCCTTTGAGGGAGAAAAAGAAAAATGAATTATTGAAAAAGTAGGTATAGCACCCCAGGAACTTGCCATGAGGCCCATAAATCTGAATGAGAGCCACGAATAAACCTAAGTACCTAGGTTAGTGCCACTTGAGTTGAGGACAGTGTCACCCCTATCACAGGCAAAACAAGTTTCCTTGGCGCTGAGGGCACCAATATATCAATTAACCATTTCTTTGCATTTGCATCTTTTGCACAGCATTTAGTTTAATTAAGCATAATTGCATTTGCTTTGCAAGGCGTTTTGGTCATATTTCAACCAGGGGCATGTCAGCTGCCATATGAGTCGTATAAGCATTTGGCTAGGGCGCATGCTAGTTTTAGTCAAGCATATTTGCATTTATTTTGCAAGGCATTTTGTTCGCATTCCGACCAGGGGCATGTCAGCTACCTTATGAGTCGTATAAGCATTCGGCTAGGGGCATGATAATCTCTTCTTTAAAGTGGAAGGATTTGAAACTAGGGGCGTGCCAATTAATTGATCTTAGAAGCAGTTGTGAAATTACATGAACAAGTATAAGCAATGCAAAACAACATTAGTGCCAACAATTTTATTTTGGTCTATCATGGATGCAAATATTGATAATCAATTCTGGGCCTTTTCGAACTACTAGCCCCTGTGAAACTAGTACCACTAGGAGGGAGCTCGCTCAGAGGCCATGATTCTCGTATCTCGGCATCATATTCCACCGTGCAACTAGAACCCTCAGTGATGGCAAGATCAGAAGATTTGACGCCAGCCTGTGTCTTGCGGGCCAACTCGGAAGTAGTTACATTTGAGCCAATAGCATATCTCTTGTACCGTTCAGGATAGCGGCTTTGCACAATAGAATCCTGGCAGAAATCGAACTGGCGGAGGACCCAGACAGGATGATACTCCACGCCTCTCGAAAATCCCAGAAGAACCACAAGCCGCATATCCCTGGCATTGAAGAAAGCTATAAAGGTTCTGGACGCCGAGGATATAATGCACCATGTTACTGTATCCTCTGTAAGTTTCTGCAGTCTGCTGCATAACTTCAGGACTCCTGGGAGCGTCCTTGAATGGTGAGTACGGCTACAGGCTTCAAAAGTAGAATGCTGAGGGCGCAAAATCTTCATTCTCATATGGGTAGCAAACCAAACCTAGCAAAAATGGAGTTATAGTTAAGAAAAGCACAGCAGAATAATGAAATGTCAATGATTTGCTTACCTGCACCAGGGCACCACACCCATGGAAATGGCGGGAGCGCTTCAATGCTCGATCCAAACCAACATAGGTTTCAGCAAGAAGGATAGGGGCCAAATCCATCTGGCGAACAACTATCGCCCAGGCTATTTTTGCCACCTCGATAGCCACAGTTGTCCGACCGTGACTAAAGATCAACTCCCCAAGGAAGCGCAACACAAAGCAATAAAGCCATAGGATACCCATGGAAGAGTGGGCACCTATGATCGCATCAAAATAGTCTAGGCGCACCATAGTTGTAGGTCCATCTCGGCAGATGAGTTTCTCCTCACAAACATCCCTGGCAATACCTGTGAGTCGGCTCACGACATGTACATAGCTTTCATGGCAGGTAAACACTGGAGGGGGCATGAATGGCGACAAACCGCAGATCCGTCTGACCTCCTCCAAAGTTAAAGTCATCTCCACCTACCCAAAGTGGAAGACATGCAAATCTGGTTTCCAAAATCGAGCCACGGCGCACAGCAAATGCCAGCTAACCTCCACCTTGGCTATACTCAAAAGGGAGGAAGAAATGCCCCAGACTCGTAATTGTTCGCGGTCAACAGCTGTCAAAGCATCAATCCAGCCACATAGGGCATCTGAGCAGTGTTTTGGGGTTAGCATGGTGGGATAGCTCTGCAGACACAGATTTGGGCCAGATATGGCAGTAAAAGACAGAACTTGACATAAACGTGGGACAAGCAAAGCAATCTAGCAGAATATAATACAAAAAGCATTTGCAGAATCAAGAAGCATGTTCCGAAGTCTTTTGCCATGAAAGTGAGATAATAGAATACAAAGAAAATCTACAACAGAGCACAAGAAAGCAATAGGAAAGCTACAGAAAATGCACGTATACAGTAGTCCTTACCATGGTAGTACAGAATATAACACAATCCGTGCCCAGAAAGATCAAAAAGTGAGCAAAGAAGCAAAAAGCAAAGGTATGCTGCCGTTTTTTTTTAGAAGAGACGGCGGTGTTTCTCGCAGAATGCGAGTTTATATAGAAGAACAAAAGGGTTTCAGCAAAAAAGGAAAACAAAACTCGCCATTTTTGGAGGCGCACCTTGGCGGTGCCTGGAATAGCTGCAAAATTTCAGCAGTGCCTCCCCTAAAATATGGACATCGCCAAATCGGCGCCATTTGTTTAATCTTGTATAGAGTACTTTGCATACAGCTTGCACATACACCCGAGTGGCACATCGCAGAATTAGAAATTTTCTTAAATTTTCAAAATAGGTTACAATGAGCCAATGTTATTACAGAGCTTGCAAAAACTGTAAATAAGGCTACTCCTCATTTGAATCTTCCTCATCAGATGCCACCTTTTGAAAATGCTCCGCCAACAGTCGGGCGCCTCGTCGAGTGATTCGGCGCGACCACTGAGCAGCTGCGGTGGCCTGGGAACGAGGAGCAGAGTCGCGAACCCTCTAGGTAACTTCGGTGTTTGAACAATCCTCCTCAGACGCCTCCATGGTAAAATCCCCGCTACTGGCTACATTCACTTCCTAAGCAGGAATGTCTTGCTGCGAAATTAAAACTTATATTAGCAATAAGAATTATAAAAGTGGTAGTAGGGGCAGAAAAGAGAAACATACCCGGATGATGTTGCGACAGTGCAGTTCCTGCAAAATAACAGATATGTTAGATACAGTAGAAATGGTAGTTTACAAAGTAAGAGTCTTACCCTCTTTCGGCGAATATCGGCATAAAAGGCGCCAAATTGTTCTTCGAAGCCCTGTGGATTATAACGAATGGCTGACTTTTATAATTCACATGATAGCAATATATAGTAGAAATGGAAATCATGTACTTGAGCCCAGTCAGATGCATACCACATCCCACGCTAGCTATCCCGCACTGCCTCCTCGAATAGGTACGGCTTCCCCACACGCCTATACCAGTCCAGATAATCTGTATAGTTAACTTCCCGAAGGACAAGTCTGTCCTGGGAACCTATGGCAGTTGCATGCCGGCTTCTAGCAATCGAACGAGTTGTAGCCGGGCGATCCATATCAGCAGGAGGAGGGGCAGGAATGCAAAATTCATTCAAGAATTGATGCCGTACACGCCCGGGAAGGTAGTAGGCCGACTTCCTCATACAATAGAATTTCACCTGTTTATCCCTGAGAACACGACCGGAGCTCAAGGAAGCCCAGTCGAAGCCATCGTACCGAGCGAATGGGCATAGGTGAACCTGTTATAGAAACAGAGAATTATAAGCAAAGAAAATAAAACAGGCATGCAAAGTTAAAGTCTAATGGCAGAAGAGACTTGCATCCTCGAGCTCTACCAGGTCCAGCAAATACCGGTAGGACTCATAGCTATATACACCAGCAGCAGCCCGGTGGTCAGGCTCGACCCACTAGCGGGGAAGGGGCAGGAGCTCGTCCCGCAGACAACCAAAGCTGTGCCCTCTGGTGATGTGCTCCATGATCCAGTATTGCAAATACAAGCACAAGTCAGTTTGTCAAATATTAAGCATAAAGGAAATTTGTTTTGCAAAGTAATGAAAGCAAATACATACAGTCAACAGAGGGTATAACCCCACGTAAGAGCGGCGCCCAAGCTTGACCACATTGTCGAGCCCACAGATTAGTGAGGTATAACTAGCACCAGCCCAATCATAATAATCCAGATGTTCTAGGTTCGTCAAATACGCAATCCAATCAGCATGGATACAATAGGCCGACGAATCACAAAAAATCATGGCTAGCAGCTCCAGTAGAAAGTGCCTCAGTACAAAATCTACTTCCTCACTGTCAGGCTCGGGGTTGGGCCAGAATTTGTACCATTCTCTTAACCATCCCACAGTGATCATATGTTTCCCCCTAGGTGGCTTAGGAGGGACACGGCCCAGATGTGCAGGCGCAAGGTGGAAGCCGTGAGTGGTCTAACCTATAATCGGCTCATCACTTAAAGGAAGGCCCGTCAGCAGGGCCCACTGATCAGGCAAAACAGTCAGCTCACCGAATGGCAAATGGATGGTGTGCGTCTCAAACCTCCATCTCTCTACCAGGGCTCTGAAGAAGTTGTAATGACCATGTATGATGGGTATGCGGAGCAAACCTCCAAATGGAGACTGGTGGAGGAGGAAGTCCTGCAGAAAGTCGGGCAAACGGTGGAAATGATCAAGCATCGGGCCCCAATGGCACTGCATAATCCGGTTTGCATCCCCCTCCTGAAATGTTGGGGATAATGCCAAGTCAAAAGCAGGTTGTATTTAAAGCACATCAAAGCGAGAAAATTACCCCAAAGTCGGGACCCTCGCAAATATGATGGTTGCTTACCAGTCGCCCCTCGAAAATGCCAGATTTTTGGAATACATTTGTTAGAGAGAACATCAGATTTATATACTCATTTGCTATTTAGTTTTGGGTTTACCTCAATGGTGACAGCAGGAGTCGAGCTACTAGAGGCCTGTGACCTCGAAGAACTGCCTCGTCGTTTGGGACGAGAACTAGAAGGCATGTCCCGCAAAGATTGTGGGGTCCCCTCCTCAGGAATTGGGTCATCCTATGGAAAGAAATAAAAGCCAAACCAAGAATCAAACAGCAGCAGCAGGCATGTCAAATACAGAAGCATAATAGAGCCCAAGTCAAAGTAAAACACGGCATTGCGTTCATCAGGCATAATAGCAAGGGGCATGGCATTTAAGTAAAAGCATGTGGCATATGGTGGTAGAAATACAAACAGGTGTACAGATACAGTTCAGTAGAAATGTGCAAATCAGGTGGTAATATTGTCTTGTTAAAATATGCAAGGGGGGAGCATTTAGCAAGCTATCATTCTTTTTTCCTCAGAGCATGGTTTACACCAGTTCGTAAACTATATTTCAAATCACATGAAAAATGAATCATGGACAGTAAAAAGCATTTCTAGTACCTAAACCCATCACCATTCCACTATCACCAGCAGCCATCCCCTCTACCACCTAAAATCGAAAAGCCGAAACCCAACCACGTAGCCAGCTTGCCATCACATAAAGCCCCCCTACCTCAACATGCACCATCGGTCCAACTGCAGTCTGCGGCCTGCTACCGCGCACCACAACCCGCCGGAGCACCGCCAGTGACCAACCATTATTCCAGCCCGCCACCATCTCAATGCCGCTCCACATTCCCCGTCGGCGGTCGTAGTCACCCAAACCGGCACTTCCACACAGCCAGTCCGCCACAAGCATACAGACAACCAATCTCCAACCAAGCCCCCACAACCGCAGACCACCGGACTCATCCCCATTCAGCCGTCGACAAAGCAAAAACGAGAGGGGGAGGGTAGACAAGCACACGAAATGAGAGAAGGGAGGAAGAAAGGTTACCTCCACCGGTGATCCTCTGTCCAGCCAGTCTTGAAGAGTATGATCCATGCCACTACCGGCCATGCTTCCGCTGATCAGCTGCTGCACCTCCAACGCACCTCGCGCGATGCCCAGCACCTAGCCCCGCACTGGTCGATTGCATCTTGTCGACGCACCTCTTGCGCGCCACCGCCGTGAAGAGGGCAAGAAAGGGTAAGGCTATCGTTGAGGAGAAGAGATGAAGAGAGGGAGAGTTGGTTTTCGTTTGGGGATGATGAAACGAAATAAAGGAAGAGGAGGAGACACGCCTTTTAAGAGGAAGCCAAAAAATTTTCAAAGAAATGCATATGAAAGTTGCATTGGAATGAAATCAAGCAAATGACAGAACCTGGGAGGAGCTAGACAACATAAGCACTATTGTACTCCCAGCAAGTAGGAAGAAATAAAGAAATGCTTCTTGGCAGTTATGGTAGTTATTCAGTGGGTCCCGTTACACGAATAATTTTATAAGTCAAGGTTCAAAATGGAAAATGGCTGTGAAAATTGCCTTCCAGCCCTTATCACTTCACAGCTTGCAGAATATACTGTGTCAAGCACATGGCCCACAAAATGCACCCAGCAGGTAGTTTGCAGAAAACCCCCTATATTTTGCAAAATTGCAGATTCGTCCACAAAGGATGTGTGAGGTGTTATGAGGAAGACATTTATCAGTATAAAACAAAATGTCGAACGTCACAGCACAACGGTAATTCAGCATTCAGATGGTTGCCGTGATCGGGAGATTCTCAATAAAGACCCGATTTTGAGAAATTGCAAATAAGCCCTCATCTTTTTGCAAGCTTTGCCATTCAGGTCAGAAATCTTAGCAGGATTTCATCAGAAGATATTGCACATGTGTTTCAGCAAGAAAGTCAACTTCAACACCGTGGCGCCAGCAGTCAGCATATTTGCAGTTCGGGGCGTCTGTGTTTTTTTCCCTTCCTAGGGGATAATCAATGGATCATCGTTTTTTTTTTTAGGTTCTCCTTCCAAACCAAGGAGACCCTTCTACAGCCTCTTGGATTTTCGTAGGCGCGAAATCCAGCTTGCTTGACTTTGATTGGGTGGTCAATGTCCTTTACTGCCTCTTGGATTTTCATGGGCACGAAATCTAGCTTGCTTGAATTTGACCGAGCGATCAATGTCCTTTTCCCCTCTTGGATTTTTGCAGGCGCGGAATCCAGCTTGCTTGACTTTGACCGGGTGGTCAATGTCCTTTGCCCCTTTTGGATTTTCGTGGGCGCGGAATCCAGCTTGCTTGACTTTGACTGGGCAGTCAATGTCCTTTGCCCCTTTTGGATTTTCACGAGCGCGGAATCCAGCTTGCTTGACTTTGACCGAGCGGTCAATGTCCTTTTCCCCTCTTAAATTTTCGCAGGCATAAAATCCAGCTTGCTTGACTTTGACCGGGCAGTCAATGTCCTTTGCCCCTTTTGGATTTTCGCGAGCGCGGAATCCAGCTTGCTTGGCTTTGACCGGGCGGTCAATGTCCTTTGCCCCTTTTCGATTTTCACGGGCGCGGAATCTAGCTTGCTTGACTCTGACCGGGAGGTCAATGTCCTTGCTTTCTCGGATTTCCATGGGTAGGAAATCCTGTGGCTTGACCTTTTGACCTGATGATCAAGGTCCTTAGCCCCTTTCTTGGATTTCCATGGGCAGGAAATCCTGTGGCTTGACCTTCTGACCTGATTGTCAAGGTCCTTAGCCCCTTTCTCTGATTTCCATGGGCAGGAAATCCTGTGGCTTGACCTTTTGACTTGATGGTCAAGGTCCTTAGCCCCTTTCTCGGATTTCCTAGGGCAGGAAATCCTACGGCTTGACTTTTTTGACCTGATGGTTAAGGTCTTAGCCCTTTTCTCGGATTTCCCTTGGCAGGAAATCCAGTTGCTTGACCTTTTGACTGGGCGGTCAAGGTCCTTATCTTTTTCTCTTCTAGGTTTTCGCGGGCGCGGAATCCAGTTGTTTGACCCTCTGACCGGGCGGTCAAGGTCCTTTTTTGTTTCTCCTTTTGTCCCGAGTTTTCGCGGGCGCAAAATCTCTTTGTTCGCCCTTGGTCCATGCGGACCGAGCCCTGCTTCGCTTGACAAATGGTATATTTGTCATGCCCTCCTTCTTTTCTTGGGCTGGTATCCCTAACTACTCGGTTGACAACCGTCACGCTGTCAGGCAGCCGGGTTGACAAGATTAGCTTGTCGTATCCTGTCTCTCGAGTTGATAACCTTATAATCCGGCTGATGAGTTCGACAACTTATCATTTTCCTGCCTGTGTTCTCTTCTACTAGCAGGGTTCTCTTTATCTTTGCCTTGTTATTTCAGCATTAGCATTAGCTTCGCATCGGCCTTCAGCATCGGCTCTTGCATTAGTATCTTGCGTTAGCATCGCATCCCCAGCATTTAGATCAGTAGTTGCACGCATTTCGCATTCGCATTTGCATTTGGCAACAAGTCATTACTTTTGGTGCATCCGCCGAGTAAGTGAGCTACCGCTTATAGCAAAACTATCCTTCTGTAACCTCTAAATGGGTGTATCTTGTCAACCCTGAGCATCGGTCTCGGTTCCCTTCGTCCCTCGACCTCGCTCAGGGAAGGGCATCTGTAGACACCCCGATTTTGAGGTGACCCATGGATGAGTTTTTCAGTTGTTGCTTTGGATGTGGCTAACCCTTGAACCAATTCTAAACCCATAGCAAGCCCGCAGCCCACTTAGGAATCCAGATAGGTAGGAAGGTGCACTTAGCTAGCACACTTACATGGCACACCTAGCTAGCACACCTCCTTGGCACACATAGCTAGCACATCTACCTAGCACACCTAGCTAGCACATCTACCGGGCACACCTCGCTAGCACATTCACCTAGTAGACCTAGCAGGCGCACATGCCAGGTGCACATACCCGACGCACATATCCGGCCCCCAGCCATTTCTCAGGCTGCGGGCCGCTGGCTTTCCACCTCCCATGACTGTTACCTCCAGCAACGAGTATGCCGTGGAATCTTTCAAGCTTTTCGTCTATGAGGCTCCCTACATTCTCCATGGGTTACCGTTGAAATCCCTATAAATAGACCCCATAGGCCATCATTTGAAGGGGCTGAATCATCTTGAAAGACCCACTTGCACTTGAGTTTTTCCTCTTGCATCCAGAGGTATTCTCAGCCCTTTCAAAGCACCTGGGAGCTTATTATCTTGGGTCTTTCTTTTCTTCCTTGAAGGAACATCCACCTCGGACAAGGTAGGCCCTTTTATCTTTCAAGTAACTTCTTGTTCTTTTACAATGGGATAGCATCTTAATTGCTCCATGATAGGTCTGTTTCTTTTTATATCACCATGAGGATTTTGCTCTAATTTATTTGTTCCTTTTGCAAGATACCCTGTATGATAATCTATGCTTTAATTATAGCATGTTTATTTCGTTTCTAGGAAGCACCGCATTACTTGCATGAGCCATCTCTTCTTTACTATGTTCCTGATGTAGTCATTTGCATGAGCAATCTTCTCTTATTATGTTCTAGATATGATCATGATTTCAGCAAGTTTTATTAGGTTTACTCGTCCCATGCATGAATCTTTTGCATGAACCCATTAATCATCATGTTCTAATAAGATAGTAATGATCAGATGCATTTCATCATGCTCTTCACACTCGCATGGATCAACTTGCATTAGCATAGATTACCCATCATCTTTCTGGGTCAATTCTGGATCGGATCGCAGTCTGATCCAGATTTTTCTGGGGAGCACCTATATGGCGCACCAGTGCGGCGCACTTAGCTAGTGCCCCACTCTGGCGCCCCATGCAGGAGCACCAGACTGATCACAAGGTAGAACTCTCACTTTTGCGTCCCTATTTGCATGATTTTCTGAATGTTTTGAGCCTAGTTCTTTTACTGCTCGCTCTTTTTAATCCATGGTTTTGCATGCATTTGTTTTCGATAAAAGCAAGATTGTTTTCTAGTCGTTTTCTCCCTTTGGATATTCAGTCCTCGGTCGAAATCTGGTAGGCTGGTTGCACCTTACTCCTACATGGAGAGCCTTGTGCATCAGCCCATGATCCCGTGGCCTGACTGAATCCTGCTTCTTTCATTCTAGCTTAAATAGAGTGTGATCGTGTGTGAGGCTACCAGCCCTTGAGCACAAGGTCCACAAGTCATTGCACTTGCATTTCTTTCAATTTGAAAGCATGTTCTCCAACTTTTGCAAAGGTTATATATGGCATGGCTTTTCGGAATGCGTTTTCATACGATTTGGCATAGCATGAATTTCTGTTTTCTCTCAGCACATCATTCTGGCCCACGTAGAAAGCAACTAGGCGACGCATTAGACGGACGCACTAGTCTGACGCACCACTTAGGCGCACATAGGTGGCGCACCAGACTGGAGCACCAGTCTGGCGCACTAAACAGGCGCAGCAACCGGTTCACAGTAGCACACAGCAGGTCTCTATATGATTGCAGCATGTTTTCTTACTTCGATTTGCTTTTGCATTTTTCTGGTTTTCTTCCTAGATATGTCAGGAGGGCATAACTCTGTTTTTAGCCTTTTTCATGCATTTTAGATTGTATTTGGCATATAGCAAAGCAAGGATGATAAATCGCTCAAAATACTAGATCCTTGATCTTATTTATGCAATATCTTTGCATC
>JAMKQA010013740.1:0-20543 GCA_024699735.1 Posidonia australis
TGGACCCTCACAAAGCCCGAGCAATTATTGACATGCCTCCTCCCACCACCGAGAAAGAAATCCGGGGTCTGTTAGGCCGGCTACAGTATATCAGCAGAATTATTGCACAGCTTACACCGATATGTGAGCCTATTTTCAAGCTGTTGAGGAAGAATGCTCAGATCAGCTGGAATGATCAATGTCAAGCGGCCTTTGACAAAATTAAACAGCTACGGGTGAAGCCTCTAGTGTTAGATATCATGCGATTAAGATGAAAGATTTGTAGGATTAAACGTGATTTGGGACGTAAGCTACAGTAGGTTAAATTGAGCTCCTCTCCTTTGTGATTATTGTGTGAATCACATAGTTAATGGATTGATGAATGGTTTGAGGGGTTTTGAAGTAGACTTAAGAGTCTACACCCTATAATTTAATGGTAATTTGTGATGTGTGTTTGGGAGGTCCGATTGAGGCTCCCACTTTGGGCAATTTTCATCGACCGAATCAGGGGTGTGCCCTGTTTGTGGGGAATTCGGTATGCCGAACTCATTCGGTATGCCGAAATCCTGACAGATTAAGCCAGGATCCCTGGTTTTGGCAGACCAAAATCTTTCGGTCGATCGAAATAGGGGCTTTCGGTATACCGAATCAGTGATTTTCGGTATACTACCGAATTCCAATTCGGTCTGCTATTTTCATCCCCTGGTCCATGTGATTAAATGGGCACAAATAATGGAAATAAAAGGTTTTAAATGAACAATGAACATGTGTTAGTGGTGTTTTCCCCATGCAAATGACATGGAGGAATATGGAACCCAAATAAGTGGATTTGGGCATAGTTTTGGGTTTTAAACCCTATAAATGAATAAAATGGTTGATTGTGAGTGGTTTTGGACATGAGATCCAATTTATGATTTTTAAAGCATGATTTTAAATGATTTGAGTTGGGACCCCTTAAGAGGGTCAAGTATAGCATGGAAAACAGATTCTTGCAATGGAAAGGAATGGAATTGGAAATGGTTTTGAAAGAAAAGCTTAAAGAGTTTTGAAAATGAAACACTAATAATGTGTTAAGGAATCACGGGGGTTGGTGTCGACAACAGCGTAGGAGTATGAGGCTCCAATAAAACCAGTTGCCAAACACGACTGTGGTTGCCGAGCTTGAGATAGTGTAGGTTGAGCTTGGGTCGTTGAATCTAGTTGTTCGGGTCACCGAGCTCATGACGGTGTAGGCTGAGCCTAGGTTATTAAACCTAGTTGTTTGGGTCACCGACGATGTAGGCTGAGCCTGGGTTGTTGTACCTAGTTGTTCGGGTCACCGATGGGGCATCAGACAAAGACGTATTCCCGTGCATATATGAAAAAGGATTGAGGCCGGTTGGCCGTGGCGGTGGCGGTGGCATCCCGCACGGGGAATTTCACCCTCTTAGTGCAGGGAGGTAGGGAAAATGATGTCCTCGCCTACTACTTGTGTGCCTGGTTACCCCTGATCAAGGTAACATTAGTAAAGAAAAGTGGAAATGTATAAGAAAAAGAATGTGATTCGAGAAATGAAAATAAATGTGGTTTGGCTAGGGTTGGACTTATGAATGGTCCTAGAATCCTAGAAATGAATAAGAATTATGGTTTTAACCAGTTACCAGCCAATGTTTGAGGTTTTGGTTTGAGCCCTGAGAGGCATCGCGTTTTAGGCTGGACCTGGTCAGAAATATGAGCTTTTTTTTGAAAGTGACTTTGATTTTGGAAAGAAATCCCAAGTATTGAAAAAAAAAGACATGTTTTGGAAAATGGTTTCCAAATGTTTTGAAAAGAAAAGATGAGTTTTGAAAAAGGGTATGGAATTGGGAACAGACTCCCAAGTGAGTTAAATGAAAAGAAGAGGGTGTTTTAAAACTAGATTTCCAAAAGAAAATCAACTTTGAAAATTAAAAGCGGAATTTTAATGGTTTTGCAGAGATTTTGTGGTTTTGTGTGTTTGGGGCACGTATCGAGTGACTTAGATGTCACTCATGCGTACTTTGTTTGGTTTTCAGGTGCAGATCGCGTGCAGTCGAGTTCCGGTGTAGGAGTCAGAGCTTCTAGCCGCACATTGAGATCTTGAAGGTGAGCCTTAGTTACAGTTATTTAATATTTCAGTAATTTGTGTAATTTTGCTTATGATACTATGATTTAGGTAACGTGCCCGGGTTCAGGGCGTTACATCTATACTAATTCATGGCATAATTCCAAGATGAATGCTTAAATACAAAAAGAGGAATGAGGGAAGAGACGTGTACACAGAGACGATCTCTGGCGATCCTCCCTCCTCGGTGGCTTCCTCTCTCCTTTCTGGCGAGTCTTTCGGGCACAAGGGTCTTCGGTGAGCTTTCTTCCACTGACGAAACCTGCACACAACCTCTCCTTTTCTTCTTTGGCTCACTCTCACTCTCTCTCTCAGGTTCAACCCCAAATCTCCTCTCCTTTTCTTGACGATCCCCTCTCGCACCATCCCTCCTCCCTTAAATGCTGCCGCCCATTTTGTCCGTGTTTGTCAACGACACAGTTGGAGATCACGGTGAATCGGTGAGAGGCATGGCGCAAGGCTAAGAGTAGGAGAAGTGCACAGTGCCTGGCAGTGGGTGCTGTGCGCTACTATGCTGAGTTGACTCAGCTTCCACTCTAGCCCCACTTGGTCCCACACGTGCACATGTGGCACACCCAGGTCCAAAATTCCACACGGTAGGGGAAGATCACCAAAGAAACACCAATTAAATCAAGGAGAGGCCAAACAAAGCATATCATTAAACTAATTTTCCAGATTACAATAATTAATTACATTTACTTTGGATATCTCAAGCACAGATATTACATGAACTGACTTGGCCACAAGCAATCGATGAGGCATAACCCCTACCCTATTGCACTGCTACGGTGAACCACCCCACGCAGGAGTCTGCCCACCTTGGCCTCACTAGCCTCATAGTACGATGACTCCATAGGTCACACAAACACACACGAGGTGTGTCCTCACGACGCCCCTTGGTGCCCGGACACCTAGGGACTCACAATCGTGGGCCCTACTAGCAAACGGTAAAGAGGGTGAACTGGTCTCTTTAACCTGGGCCCTACAATACCTTAAAGAGCCATGGTCTTTTTCACCCATACTCATCGTCGACAACCACATCGTAGAGTACGTGTCGATTTCATGGAGGCCTCATACCCTCCATTGGCCATGGCCCTACCGTCACATGGATCTGACCAAAAACCACGGAAAACTTTTTTAAATCATGCATTTTCCTTTTCAAAATTTGAAAACATTTTCATTACAAGAATCCATCCATGAAAATTATTTTCGAAACCATTTCACGGAAATATTTTCAAAACTCATTTCTCAAAATACCACAAAACACCGTACCACAAGCCTCATAGAAAAAAAACCACAATGAAAACCACAAACTCTACGCTTAAAGAGTGCCACTGAATATCCAGTTCAGTGCACTACACTAGAAACTAGATTAATGTCTAATCCTAGGGCCAAAGATTAATCATAGGGTTCATCTAAGTCATTTAAAAAGGGGAAACCTAGCATTCCTAGGTTATGTAGTCTTTTTATATTAATTTATAACTTAGTAGGATCTTACCAATATATTTTAGGGAGTCCCTAGTTCGTCTCTAATGATTCGCCTAATTATCATTATACCCCAACTACCTACAGTGTCCATATAATACTAATTATATCAAAAACTATTAAAAACAAGTCCCTAAGGGCTTAAATGTGATTTACATAAAACCTAAGGGCTTAAATTTAACTAAATTCAAGAACTTAAATGTAGAATTATGTTCAGGGACCTAACCGTAAGCTTTACTGAACTGAGGGGTTAAAAAGTAACTAAATGTAAATTTAAGGGACCAAAATGCAAATTTTCTATAAAACAAAGGACTAAAACACAACTCTCACAAATGTAAGGGGATGGAAGCACAATTTACCCACGACCCTCATCTTCTTCCTCTTCCTTCAGACTGTAAACCCAACGAATGTCGATATATATATACTTCCTAAATTTTGATTCTAAAAAATCCACATTTTATCCAAAAATTACAAATAATATATCAAAATGAAGATTTTTGAGTCTACTTTCACATGGAACAAGAATCATTCAAATCCAATATCCATAACTGGAAAGATGTGAGATAGAAGCAAGGAAACTCAGACTGGCTTGACAATGCAACTCAGTGGGTTGCTGATCTTTACACACCCACTGGTATTGTTACAAGTCACGAAAATTTACAAATAATCTATTGAATCAAAGGCCTTCGAGTTTGCTTTCAAATGGAACAAGAATCATTCAAATCTATCACCCATAACTCAAGATATGTGAGATAGTACAAGGAAACTCGGATTGGCTTGACAGTGCGACTTAGTGGATTGCTAACTTTTTCACACTTATTGGTATTGCTACAAGCCATGAAAATTTGCAAATGACCTATTGAAACAAAGATCTACGTTCCTACTTTCAAATGGATCAAGAAACATTCAAATTCAACATCTATAGCTCAGGATATATGTGGTTGAAGTAAGAAGGCTCAGACTAGTATGACAGTGTAACTCAATGGGTTGCCAATCTTTTGAGCTTTATTGCTCCTTCTACAGGCCACGAAAGTTCCCATATAACTTACTGAAATGAAGATATCTAAGTATTCTACCACATGAAACAAAAATCACTCAAATCTATCATCTATATATCAAGATATACAAGATTAAATTCTAAGAACCCAAAACAATCAACAATGGCCATGTTCTACAAAAATCACTGATAAAATCTTGTAAAAATGCCTAAAAATTAGGAAACTTCTCCCACACACTGAAATCAATATTAACCACGTATTTAAATAAAAAAATTAAACAAGGAGAGAAAAGAGGTGGGACATGTACCGTTCTCTTCCTCTTTTTCCTTCTTCTTCATTCTTCCTCTCTTCTTTCTTTCTTTATTTTCGTCTTCTTTCTCAGCAACTATAACGACCCCAAAGTTGCTACTATTCAACCTAGCTACACAATTTCATTTTTTTTAAATTTTTATCTTTTTATTACAATTACAATTATGCTAATTATGCAAATAAATTTAGGTACACTCAACAATAATAAATAAATAACTGAAAAAAAGTAAACTGCAAACTCACTAGAATCTTTGATGTGTGGCAGCATGACTCTTCCTATATGCACTAGGAAAATCGGCACTTGTCCTGCACCTGCCAAAAACACAAAAACCAAAGCACACGTGAGTGACCACTCAAACGGTCCTGCCAAAAACACAAAAACCAAAGCACACGTGAGTGACCACTCAAACGGTCACCCAACACACACCCCACTTAACCACTCGACGCACTATGCCGAGGAAATAGGTGTAACTACGCCTCACACAACAACCACAGGCATCTCACCTAGATGCCGCAACACTAAGCCCAGGCAATCAACTATTACCCATCAAGCAGTAAAATCTTAAAACCATGTATTTAAAACCATTCTTTTCTTTTCCTTTTAAAAATAATGCGCATGCTCTTTCAAAATCTTTTATGTACGCTCGAGATGGTCACTCTTGCCAAATCAAGTTCAAAAACTACACCAAAGAACGTAGCCTGATCCCATACGCTCTCTGTGTGGGTCAAACAACCAATGGTTCTTGAATGTTCTCTATAGCATCTAGAACACTTACAACAACCACCAAGCACAAACTACAAAGTCTTTGCTCTACACAACATGGCCCTCTTTCGACCCAAGCACAACACCAAAGCCACAGAGTCACTACTCCAAAACACATTGCCACATTAATGCAACACCACAGCCTCCATTTGGCTAGAGCCCAACTCCTGAACTAGGGCTTAGAAAAAACACAAATAACGTGTTGTACTGCTTGATGCGAAGCAGTCAACATTAGCCACAAGCAGTCCACAAGGAGCGACCACAGTAGCAACACTACCATGGACCGACCACCCTGTGCAGGAGCGAATCTGTCTTGTAGTCCTCCCACCTGGAGAATCCTCAGAGTGCTAACCCCCACAGGGAAGGCTATCCTGTCACGTAGGATACTACCAACCATGGGGCACGTGCACTACTCGTCTTGGCCACCATAGGATAGGCCTACTCGACGTCCTAGCTCAGTATTCCAAACCACTAGAGGCTTCTCACCCCTAGGTTCAGCCAGTATTGACAAGTCTTGGTACTTGTAATTCCTAGGGTATCAAACCTAGCTATGTAGGAGTCTCATATCTCCCGAGTCCGCTACCACGATACCTAGTGTACAATAGTACCCTAGGCCTCAGTGCTCAGGACAAACGGAGTGTCATACCTTTGAGTCCAGCCAGTACCTCGTCCCACAGACCTCAGCCTCAGTCTCGTGAACAACAATCTAGGAGTGTCATACCTTAAGGATTCGACGAACACACCTCAGCCTCTTGGTCTCACCACAAACAAAAACATCAGAAAACTCTTTTCAAAACCATTTGCAAACATATGCACACCCTTTTTCCTAAAATCCTTTTGGAAAATCTTTTCGAAAACCATTTAAATATCCTTTCAAAAACACCACAAAACATAGTCTAGACAGCTCCACTGTCTGGCCCAGTAAACCACACTTTGGGAGCACTTGAGTTTCAAAGCACCTTACTCGACCCATAACGACAATCCAAGCAAAACAACCAACAAAAGCGTACAACAAATCACACATCAAATATCTAAGTACAAGGTCTAGGTCTGGTTCGGCATACTGAACATAATCGGTCGAACAAACCAAGGCTCAGGGGACTAATTCGACAGACCAATCAAAAAACGGTTGACTGAAATCCCTTGATTCGGCGTGTCGAACATGATCCGTCCATTAGACCAAGTGTAGCGTCAACACCTGAGACCTAGAACGACAGATCGAATAAATTCGGTTGACCGAAACAGAGGTCAAAGGGACATTCTGGGAGCCCAAAATAGTATACCGAAATAATTTAGCATATCGAATTAGGTGATCCCAACGCACCCAGAAACAGGACCTAAAGTCCCAGCCCTACAACCAAGCCACCAAACCCTGCAAGCAATATATCAAAAGGAAGATCTCGTCAAGGAAGATCTCGACGAGATCTTCCAACTGGGACAAGGATCACAACGATCCGTTGCTCGAGGCATAAGAAAAAACCTGACAACCACATAGGGGCATTATTCACCCCAAACAATAAATATGGCCATAAATGGGCCACAAATGCACAATAAATTCTATAAAATTATCTACCATCTACCACACACTATCATGCCCTTAGGAATCAAATTAGAAACCAAAAGATAGCCTAAGGGGTGTGTACCTAGCACCGAAGACGTCGACGGCATGAGACGGATGGCATGCCTCCTCCTTTGGTCACGAGCTCTTCTTCTCCCATGCGGTGGTGGTGGCGGGGTGGTGGTGACAGGCTCCACCCTCTCTCTCTCTCAGCCCTCTCTCGTCTCTCTCTCTCTCTCACACACTCTCATTCTCCCTCTCTCTCCCTCACTCCTATTGTAACAAAGAAGGAGAAGAAGAAGAAGAAGAGGAAGAAGAAGAGGAAGGGGCTGGGGCCTAGGAGAAGAGAAAGAAAGGAAGGAAAGAAGAAAGAGAAGGAAGCCACAATATGAGACCAAACCACACGACCTTCTACGTCCACGTGACTTCTGCAAAATGAGATCAGCCACCTGCACATGTCAAAGAGCCTCCATGGCTCAGAGCAAACCCTCAAAACTCCCACAAGAGCCAGTACAACACCAAAATAGCCAGAAACACACTAATCCAGGTGTAGAATGCTGCTAGAGTTGCATTTCACACTGAACACAAGGGTCCTAGCGTTTAACGATCCAAAACTCCATTAAAATATCTGACCAAAACACTACTTTAAAATCTAGGTCGTTACGTCAACTTATCAACCCTCTCTCTCTCTTTGTTTTCCTTTCCCTTTCCCTCCCAGGATTGGCCTCCTCCTCTTCTTCCTCTCCCTCTCTGACTTTTCTTCTCCTCTTTTCTTTTCTCTTTTCCTCTTTCTTTCTTTCTTTCCTTCTTTCTTCATCTTAGGATCACTCTCTCGAGCCTTCTACTCTCTTCTCCTCTCTTCTTTTCATTTTTTTTAAACGTGCATGCATGCCATACCCCTCTCCTCATAGGGAAGCTGGCATCTCTTGAATTTTTTGCACACATTTGGCGCAAAAGTCACAAAAGAATAGAATAATATCACGAGCATGGTTTTTCATAAAATAAAACATGTGTTTGAGGTCACTAATTCCTTTCCTCGACCCCACACATTCTTGGACTGCAACGTATCAAATTTGACACCACAAGTTTGGGTCGTTATAGTGCTAGACTATGGTATTCAACTTCTGTTGATGATCTTGCAACCACAGTTTGCTTCTGACAACACTAACTAATTGGATTGGAACCAAGAAACACACAGAATCCATGAGTAGATTTTCGATCAGTGGAATAGCTAGCCCAATCAGCATCACAAAACGCTTGGAGTTGCAGATTACTTATAGGTATAACAAGCTTAGTATCAATGGTACCCTTAAGATACCTCAGTATTCTTTAACTGCAGAAAGATGAATGTCAGTTGGTGAATGCATGAATTGACACACGTGATACTAGGACTTGTAAGAGTTAATTATTGGAGAGCTCCAACAACACTTCTATATTGAGTAGGATCCTCTAAAGGAATGCCATCGAACTTTGATAGTTTCTAAGCTCCAATAGGAGACGAAACATGCTTACTTCCACTCATGTTTGTCCTATCTAGAAGCTCCATGGTGTACTTTGATTGCGAAAGATTCAAGGCACTCTTTGTACGTGAGATTGAGATCCCAAGAAAATATGGAAGTGAACCCAAATCCTTCATCTTGAAATCATAATTTAGAGTAACAATTAGTTCACGAACAATTCATCATCATTACTTGTAAGAATTATGTCATTGACATTTAACAACAAATAAGCTATGATTCCATTTTGATGATAAATAAACAGAGAGGGATTTGAAACTGACATTTGGAAATCAAGTTCTTTTAGCTTTGAGGAAAACTTAGTATACCAAGAACGAGGAGCTTGTCTCAAATCATAAATGGATTTCTTCATTTTGTAGACATAAGTACTCTTGGATGGATCAACATAACCCTATGGCTGTTCCATGTAAACATCCACTTGTAAATTACCATGAAAAAAGGCACATTCAACATCAATTACTTAAGTGACCAATTCTTGCTTATAACAATTGCAAGCATAATCCTTATTGTAGGATGTTTTACAATAGGGCTGAAGATCTCAATAAAATCCACACCTGGTTGCCGATGAAAACCTTTAGCAACTAGTTGAGCTTTGTGCTTGTTTAGGTTGCCATCTAAATTTAGTTTTGTGTGGTACACTCATTTACAACCTACAACATTCATCCCTTGCTTCAATGGAACTAAGGCCCAAGTCCGTTGATCCTGAAGAGCATTGAATTTAGAGTCCATTGCTATTCTCCAATGCTAACATTTAGAAGCTTGAGTGTATGAAGTACGAGTAGGACTAAATTCTAAAGCAAGAGCATGGGGAAGAGGATGATTGGTACTAAAGAAGACTTTCTTCTTATATATGCAGATTTAGATTGTGTTTGCATAGGATGAATAGACATAGGATTCAGCCCTTTGTTTGATTGATCAGAAGAAGAAGACTCAGAGTCGGGAGAGGATTCAGAGTTAATAGTATAAAGAGAGGTAGTTTCAGTGTTTATAGATGATAAGCTAGTTGACGATTGGGTAGACATTGGTGTGACCCAAATTGTAGTAGACTCAATAGGGGAAGATGATTGATGTTTAATGGTTGAAGAGAGTTAGGGAAAAGGAAAAACACTTCCAACAAACTTGACATGGCGAGAAAGATAAACCTTTCCTATAGATGGAGACTAGCATTTGTAGCCTTTGTGTTGCTAGCTGTATCCAATGAAGATACATTCGACACTTCTAAACTTGAGTTTATTTGCTGTATAAGGTCAAAGCCAAGGAAAGTACTTGCAACCAAAAGGTTTCAAGAAGAAATAATCAGGTTCTCGACCAAACAACTTTTGATAAGGAGAAAGAGTGTTTTTGTCAACAATAGGAAGTCTATTGATAAGATAGAGAGCTATGTGAAAGGCTTCAACCTAGAGCACTTTAGGAAGTTGAGACTGAGCTAATAGAGTTAGTGTTGTTTCAACCAAGTGCTTATGTTTTCTCTCAACAATACCATTTTGCTTAGGTGTATGAGGTCAACTTTTTGGTGTTGAATGCCTTTTCGTTGAAGAAAGTCAATAAGCCTTTTACAAGAAAATTCACTGCCACCATTAGTTCTAAGAGCTTTGATAGAGTTATGAAATTGAGTTTGGAGCAAAAGTGAAAAATTGAATAAAGACATCAAAGAACTCAGACTTTTGCTTGATAGGAAACATCCACCCATAACTAGCGAAATCATCAATAAAGAGAACATAGTATCTAACCCATTACAACCAGAGAGAGAAGACGACCCCCAAAGATCACAATGCAATAGCTAGACAGGAGCAGTAGTGCTACTAATTGAAGGAGAGAAAGATAGATGAGTACTTTTACCTAATTGACAAGGAGTACACTCAGATAAAAGATAAGAAGAATAAGTTATCTTGAGTTTATTTAGAACAACTGAGAGAAGACTATGAGAAGGGTGACCAAGATGGTGGTGCCAAAGTAGAGATGAAACTTTATTGCTGAGAAAAGCAATGGAAATAGCATGAACTAGATCTTTGTCCTTCCTAAGAGTGATGGGATACATCTCTCCTTCAACTGACCCTTGTTGGAGAATTTTCCCAATGGCCTTGTGCTTAATCACAAAACACTTGTCATTAAATTGAAAGAAACAAGAATTATCCCGAGCAAACCTTCTTACTAATAAGAGGTTATAATGTGCATTAGGACATTAAAGAACATTATTTAAATAAAATTTGCTATATCCAGCTGAGAAAGATGAATTGGTAGTATTTTTAATGGAAAGAAACTCACCAATGGCCATCACAACAGAATATGTTCCACTATACAAATCAACTAAATTTAGATTTCCAATTTTAGAGGTGATATGATGAGAAGCGCATGTATCAGTATACCAGGTGTTGTCATCTGCCATAGTGTAACGACTCTCAAGTCGCTATCACTAAACCAAGCTACAAATTTCCATTTAATTATTTTTATCTTTATTATTAACCAACAATTACACTAATAATGCAACTAAGGCTAAGTAGTCTCTACAACAAAATAAATCGACTAAATAATAGAAATAAACTGAACTAAACACTCACCTAGATCCCTGATGTATGGTAGCATGACTCTTCCTTTATGTACTATTAACAAATGTTACTATCCTGTACCTGTTAAAATACACAAAAACAAAGCACATGTGAGTGACCACTCAACGGTCACCTAGCATGCACCTCACCTAGCAAGTGGGCAACTTATACTGAGGGCAACCAAACATAGACATCCCACCTGGATGTTGCCAAACCAAAGGCAATCTACTGATGCTCATCATATAAGCACTAGCATCCCTTCTAGATGTCGCAACACCAAACCTGGTAGTCTACCACCACCTGGCGGGCCACAAAACCATGCCATTAAAACTATTTTTTTCTCTTCCTTTCAAAATCATATGCATGCACTTTTTAAAACATTTCTATACACGCCCGAGATGGCCACTCTTGCCAAATCAAGCCCAAAACCACATAAAGTGCACAACTTGGTCGCACACACTCTCTGGTGGACTAGACAATCAACGGTGCTTGAATACCCTTTATAGCATCCAGGACACCCACAACAACCACAAAGCACAACTACAAAGCCTTAGCTTTGCACAACATGGTCTCCTTTGGACCAGCATAACACAAAATCCACGGAGCCTCTGCTCTCAAACCACGGCCCACTTTGGACCAAAACCACGGAGCCATTGCTCCCAAAGCACTATGCCTCAATCGGCGTCAAACCATGGCCTCCTCTAGGACCAAAGCCTGATTTCCTGAATCAAGACTCCACACAAACCACAAACACAAACAATGTGTCGAACTACTCGACACTAAGTAGACAATACTTGCTACAAGCAGTCCACAAAAGCGCGACCAATGGTGTCTGCATTACCACGGTGAAGCTACCTATGTAGGAACGATTATCGTCTTGTGATTCTCCCACTTGGAGAATCCTCACAAAACCAACCCCTCTTAGGAAGGTAGTCCTGTCTCTCAGGATGCTACTAGCAACGGGGTGCGTGTTCCATCTGCTCTAGCCAACACAGGGTATGCCTCCTCACGATGTCCTTCACATAGTGTTGAGGAGAGAGTCTCATATCTCGACACTCGACAACACCTCCCTGTCGTGTCATAAAACACCTCAACTTGTGGACTTCAACTTTGGCTCTGTGAACGACAGTCAAAGAGTATTATACCTCAAAGACTCGACGAATGCTCGCTTATAGTGGTCCCCAACACAAACAGAAAGCACTAGAAAGCTCTTTCCAAACCATTTTCAAATTTGTGCTATTCTCTTTCTAAAACTTTATTTTTGGAAAACTATTTCGATAAATATTTTTTAAAACTCAAGAAACACTGTGCCCAGCAGCGATAGGAAACCAAAGGTCGAGAAACCACAAACAAAGCACAGCCTCGACAGCTCCCCTGTTAGGCCTAGGCAAAAACATCTTGGGAGCGTCTGGGTTCACGAGTACCATGCTCAACCCACGACCACAAACCAATAAAGCACCTACAACAGGACAACCACAACTAGGACTCTATGCTTTAGCGCCTAGGTGTAAGACACCTACTAGCTCGTGTTCCTTGGGAGCACAGCTAGATCGGCTCAAACACCCATAACAGTGCCACTGAATACTCTACTTAGTGCACTACACACAAAACCACACAAAACCTAGACCTAAGGATGATATCATGATCCCTAAAGTCCAATCTAAACCATCTGAGGGAAAGCCTGTTATTTCTAAATCATATCATCTTTTACTCTACCCATATCCTAGATGATCTCTTGCTAATTCATTTTAGGCAAACCTTACAATTATTCTAATGGTTATCCTAACCATTTATGCCATTATAATTATCTCCATAGGATTAATATACATATATATATATACATACACCCATATATATATAGAAATTAAAACAACAAAACACCTTAATGTAGGATTAGGGCCTGGATCGACAAACTGAAATGAAATAGTCTATTGAACTTGGGCTCAAGCACCAGATCGGTAGACCGAAGGACCACATGGTCCATCAATTCCCTGATTTGGTAGATCGAAAACGACCAATTGATCGAATCGGGAGCTCTGTCAACACTTAAGACTTCCAAAGTGGTAGACCGAATGAATTCGGTTGACCGAATCAGGGGTTAAGGGGACAATCTGCAGTAAAAACAGCATATCGAAATAATTTGGCATGTCAAACCAGGCGACTGTAACACACCCTGAAATAGACCTAAGATCTAATCTTGCAAACCACCCACACAAACCATGCAAGCCATATATCAAAATGAAGATCTCGACAAGATCTTGCAAACCCGACAAGTAACACAAAGATTCATCAAGTGGATCTTAAGAAATAAAAAAAAAATACAAAGGAAAGGTACTATTAACCCCACATAATAAATACGACTATAAATGACCCACAAGTGCTCAATAAATGCAATAAAAATTACTACAATTATGAGCACACTATCATGCACTTAGGAATCAAATTGGAAACCAAAAAGAAGCCTATGGGGTGCGTACCTCCACTGAAGGTGCGACGATGATGAGTGGTAAACAACAGCACACCTTCCCCTCCATGGCTACGAGTAGTTCCTCTCCTCCTCCTCCTCGCGACAGCGGCACAGTAGTGGCAGAGGCATCCCCTTCCTCCGACCATCTCTCTCTCTCTCTCAGCCCTCTCTCATCTCTCTCACATTCTTCCTCTCTCTCCTCACTTGAGCCGTGATGAAGAAGGAGAAGAAGAAGAATAAGAGGAGGAGGAGGAAGGAGTGGGGCCCAAGAATGAAAAGAGAAAGAAAGGAAGGAAAGAAGACAAGATAGAAAGAAGGGAAGAAAGCCATAGCACGAGACCAAACTACGTGACTTTTCATGTCTACATGGCTTGCGCTAGCAGAGACCAGTCATCTAAGCACGCCAACCAAACTCCGCGACCCAGAACAAACCCACAAAACTCCTACGAGGGTTAGCACAGCTTCCGAACCACACAACACCAATGGGCCATAAATCCACAATCCGGGCATATGACACTATTGAAGACATGTCCAACATTAGGCACTAGGGCTCCTACTGCCCAACACACCTGAATCTTACTTTAATTGTCTGGCCAAAACACTACTTTCAAATTTAGGTTGTTACAACCTAACCCCCTTAAAGGAATTTCTTTCCCAAAATTCTCTAGGTGAAACACTAAGGGTACCAAAATTAGGACATCACTAGAATGACCCAGACAACAACACATCAGTGCCACCCAAAACTCGCACCTATAGGTGAAATCTACACTCCACAAGGCCGTCTCATCCTTCTTATGTCCAGAGCGACACTGAGGACTCAGCTTTCCTTGAGTCCGAACATGACCGAGATATTGGGTGAAGTCCCTTTCGGGCACAAAATCTGCACCTAAAGGCTCCAAAACAGTGTCTTCTAAGGTCACGAAACATCCAAAGCACCTCTAGAGATACACAAAACATAGGATTGACCAGGTGCAACCAGTTCCCACCGATGACCGCTGTGCTACTCTGATGCACAACCTGGTCAGAGTCACTCCAAACACCAAACCACTAGCCCAGTAACACCTCCCATCACCTTGGAAAACCTCCTCCAATCAAGGTACGAGAGAAATCTGGCTACTGAGACATAACAATACTCTTCACGGATCTAGAGTGTACCAATAGATTAGCCAACCATGTACTATCTGTCTCCAGGAACTACTTCCCAGATCAACACTCCATTGAATCCAGAGCACAACCTCCACTATGGCCAACCCCAAACACGTGGGTGGATAGTTCCTCTCGTGATCCTCCTGATCGACAAGAACCACAAATCACCACTTTGCCTCAGCCACTAGAACTAATCTCAATCCAGAAGAATATTGGTGAACTCATCACGACTCGTCACTACAACAGCCTTGTAGGTCTAGACGTGAGATCGCCAAAACACACTTAAATCACTTATTAAGCATGTAGCTCATGTCAAACTTCCTACAATCCAGAGTCCAAGGCCACAAGAGTCACTGTTCCCAGTGAAACACCACCATCAATGGTAAGGATAGCTCGAGAGTCAAACTCAAATGGATCTCCAAACTAAAGCAACTCCCAGCAAGAGCGTCCGAACCAACTTGAGTTGTTCCTCCTTCCTAGCGGACCTCTCCACGATGTCACTATCCTGAAGATACCTCTGCTAGATCCCCAAGAATAGTTCACCTGAATTAGGAAACAACCGCTAGGAGGAAAACACGTGGGTTCACACCCACCAACTTGACCAGCAGCGCCATCAAACGAGACGTGTAGCCAACTCTACTTGATCTGCCCCATCTCCACCATAGAAACCCAAAAGCAACCACAGGAGAAAGAAGATCTCCACAGATTGAACAACGCTACGCTATTCAACCTACAAGCAAACAAGAAAATCAACAACAAGACACTCTAAGGGAAAACACTGGAAAAATAAATCTCCACCGCCTAAACAGCACAAAGCCATTCGAGCCACGACCAACCAAGCCAACTGGGTATTCCGACAAGATACCCTATACAACACACAACAAGCAATACATTGGGCTATGCCACTCTTTGGCCAAGCCCCAAACAAAAAAACAAAGGAAAAAGGGACACTATCGCACAACACCAATGCACGACTCCATGTGCACCACCTCCTAGATAGCCCCGTCCTTAGACAAAGTGTCAGGAAGAAATAACACAGACTTGGGGACTCACTAGAGCCACCCCAAAATAACAACACACTTCTAGGGACCCATTAGGTCATCTAGGACAACAACAACCGTCTAGGGACCACCAAGTCACCCAGAAACAACAATAGACATCTGGAGACTCACCAAGTCACCCAAAAACAACAACAAATATCTAGGGACCCACCATGTTGCCCAGAAACAATAGGAGAAGTCTGATTACCCACCAAGTCATCCATAAACAATAGGAGGATGGGACTCAAAGCATCCTCTGTACCCACTATAAAGACAACAACAACCACACATTTGGGAAGCCTCATGCTTCACCCAAGTGCGGCAACAAGCGGACGGAGCTGCAGACATCCTCCCACACCAACACCAATAACACAAGATAGATGACAGACCATAATCACAAACTACCAACAACGACAAACACCAATAAGAATAGGCAACAAACAAACAAGCAGGCAAATAACAAACAAATAAATAACAATCAGCAACAACCATGGAGGGTACACCAGAGGCAAACAACTATTGCACTCTGCCCTCCACAGCAAAACACCAAACTGCCTAGCATTGGGTGGTGGCTAACTCCCTTAACGGGAAAACACATCCTCTGGTTAACAGATGGAAGGTGCCTAACCCCGTTAAAAGAAAAAGGCATCTCCTCAGCAAACACCCTACCTTGTCACAGTCGCAGCACATCAAACAGACTAGTATCCATAGTAGACATGAACAACCTCTAGGCAACATGACCCGTTTGGCCTCACGCACGTAGGGTCTCCTACCCTACCAGCTAGTACAGAGTCTTGCCCAAACAATAACCACCACCACACCCATAGGCAACATAGTGCTTAATCCATGCAAAACTCATGGACAACACCACACCACGCTCCACGGAGTTGGGGAATCCCAGCAACTTGTCCCATACGAGTGAACGTCGCTTCATGCTCTACTCCCAACTGCTACCTCCAAAGCAGCTCCACCAAATCGACAATCACAAGAAATCCATCTACTGAGAATCCTTCTAATAAGTAGTCGACGTCCATCTCCAAACGAGAATGCAGACCGTCACTCCCCAAATTCCTCGTGGTCCTTTGCACAATATCTTCGTCAAAACTGGAGCCAAAGCCGAAGACACTCCTCAACATTGCAAACAAGAAAATCAAGAAAATCAATAAAATAAAGGTGTAGGAATGCATGATATGCAATTCTATGAAGTCACCCTACCAGACATCCATAAGCTAGTGCTCCTAGGTAGACCTAAGCTTTGATACCAATTGTAACGACCCCTAAGTCGTTACCACTAAACCTAGCAACAAATTTCCATTTAATTATTTTTATCTTTATTATTAATCAACAATTACACTAATAATGCGACTAAGGCTAAGTACTCTCAACAGTAAAATAAATCCACTAAACAACAGAAATAAACTGAACTAAACACTCACATGGATCCCTGATGTATGACAGCATGACTCCTCTTATATGCACTAGTAGCCAGCCGCTACTATCCTGTACTTGTCAAAACTCACAAAAACAAAGCACATGTGAGTGACTATGATGTGTTCATTTTAATTAACCGCAAGTGCACAGCGTCTAGAGTAGTACGTCGGCAAATACGGGTCGATCCCACAAAAAAAAGTGTCTAAGAAACAAAGATTTATTATCGATTATTGAAAAAAAGAATTGAGAGAGTTGATAATGGATTATATCTAAGGTTAATTAAAAGGAAGGAATCACAAAGAGACTATCAATAATAAAAGCACATCTAGAGTTTTTATTCATTAGATCATAGTAGATCATGCAAATATCTAATTCATCTCATTTTTTGCAGCAAGTTCTAATTATTAAGGATTATTATTAAACAAGAATAATGCATGAAGGTGAAACACCTACTATGCAATATCAAGATCTAACATGTCAATGATGAGAATAAATCATAAAGAAACATGATTCTATAATGATTTATCAAGGTGCATGTTAGCATAATATACCAAGATAAAAAGATATATGCAACGTTTCTTATTTCTAAACAATAATCATTAAGTATAGATCATGAGAATACATTATTAACAATGATCCATCGAAATATAATTGCAAAAGTAGATAATATGAAAGAGGCAATCATCATGAAGCATAGAAGATGAGATGAGATTAAATATTACAATCATATCCTAGATCTAACTTCAAGAACTCTAGATGTAAAGAGAGATTTAGCCTAACATGATAACATAAAACATTAAAATAAAAGAGGAAGAAGGAGAAATAGAAGACATAATTAAATAAAAAATGACTTTTTATTGAAAAGAACCTGAGATTACACTGATGATCTTCTAGATCTTCTCAAAATATAAGAAGAGAAAAGAGTCTCAAACCTAGATGGGAGCTCATAGATCTACATAAGGGGTCCTTTTATAGGCTTACAAGGGTTTACTTACGTCAAAGACAAATCTGAATATAAAATATAATCTTGAATTTTGAATACAAGATATTTATAAGTGAGAATCTTATCCAAAGAAAATCGAGTCAAAAGTATCTAGTGTAGGCGCTTAGGAGGCGTTGGATCTGCATTTGGGCGCTTAGGAGGCATCCATGTCATCCAGGATCTTCTCTGACTTTTTCCACAGGTTGACTGATATTTTACCAATATTTAGGCACATGGAAAATGTGCATTTGATCTCCTTACGTAGCTCTAGAATTTTCCATACAAAAATCTTCTCTTTTTGGCACAATTATTCTTTTTCCCCTATTTTTCCTGGATTCTTTCTAAGTTCTCAAGTTCTTGCGAAATTTACATAAAATACCTTGAGTAGCATTATTTATATACAAAATAGATAAATATGGGAATAAAATATGCATAAATTATGAGTTAATCAGACTACTCAACGGTCACCCAGCATGCACTTCACCTAACAACTCGGCAACTTATGACGAGGGCAACTAAACACAAGCATCCCACCTAGATGCCGCCAAACTAAAGGCAATCTATTACGCCCAGCACACAAGTACTAGCATCCCTCCTTGATGCCGCAACACCAAACCAGGTAGTCTCCCACCGCCCGGCAGGCTACAAAATCATAAAACCATGTCTTTAAAACTATTCTTTCTCTTTTCCTTTAAAAATCATATGCATGCACTTTTTAAAATATTTCTATGTATGCTCAAGATGGATACTCTCGCCAAATCAAGTCCAAAACCACACAAAGCACATAGCTTGGTCCCACGTAGTCTCTGGTGGACTAGACGACCAATGGTTTCTGAATACCCTTTATAGCATCCAGGACACCCACAACAACTACAAAGCACAACTATAAAGCCTCAGCTCTGCATAACACAGTCTCCTCTAGATCAGTATAACACAAAAGCTACAGAGCCTTTGCTCCCAAACCATGGCCCACTTTGGACCAAAACCACGGAGCCACTACTCCCAAAGCACTACGCCTCAACAGGCACCAAACCATGGCCTCTTCTAGGCCTAGAGCTTGATTTCCTGAATCAGGACTCTGCACAAATCACAAGCACAAATAGTGTGTCGAACTACCCGACACTTAGCAGACAACATTGGCCACAAGCAATCCACCAAAGCACGACCAACGATGTCTGCACTGTCACGGTGAAGGTAACCTATGCAGGAGCGATCACCGTCCTGCGATTCTCCCGCTTGGAGAATCCTCACATAGCCAACCCCTCTTGGGAAGGCAGTCCTGTCAGGACGCTACAAGTAGTGGAGCGCACGTCCCGAGGGCCTACACAGGGTCGTCACAACATCCGAACTATACAACACCAACGGGCCAGAAACCCACAATCCAAGCATAAGACACTATTGAAGACGTGTCCAACATTGCGCATTGGGGCCCCCAACACCAAACACACCTGAATCGTACCTTAATTGCCTGGCCAAAACATAACTTTCAAATCTAGGTCGTTACAAATAGTGTTTTTCTGAGCCACCATAGCCACAAGTTTCTGAACTGATTGACAACCAATATACTTCATATTGACCCTTTGAAAACAATCAATTGCTGAATGTTCAAATCTCTAACATATTTGACATTGAACTCATTTAGAAACAATACTTAAAGGCTTAGCTGTAGCTAGTGTAGGTGGCAGGGGAGATGACTGAGAGTTGGAACTCTAAGATTTGATATGCCCATTCTTGCAAGAGGCACCTTAAAAGTTATGAAAAAAGCCTTTATTAAGCTTGAATTGCTGCTTAGCATGTGATTGTTGTTGTTGAGCAACTAATGCAATGATGTTTTCAGAAGGATTCTCTTCAAGCAAGTATAATTCTTCAGCAACTAACAGTGAGTGCAATTCTTCAGTTATAACACATACATATTTGGCACAAACAGAGGATGTGAAGGGCCTATACTCAGGAGGCAAACCATTTAGAATACAAAGTAGAAGATCCACATTAGAAACTGGAGATTGACTTGCAGCAAGCTGATCAGTAACACTCCTAAAATGTTGTAGATAGAAGCCATAGTGTGACTGCACCCGACCGTGCCCGACCCGGAGGGAGGGGGTAGGGGAGGAGATCACAGCCATGCCGAGACGGCGAAGGCGCAAGGATAAAAGAAAAGAAAAGGGAGTCGCCACCTAGTCTTTTAAGGGAAAGACGAGGA
>JAMKQA010013742.1:0-17320 GCA_024699735.1 Posidonia australis
ACGCACAGGGACACGCAAATAGAAGCCAGCCCACGAGGCCCAAGCCCAAAAGCACAAAACCACACAATGGGCCTCGGAACAGTAACACCTGTCCAGGAAATAAAATTCACAAAATGTAAATAATTACAAAATGAATTTTATGAGTGTTACACTGATCCTTCCTAAATGGGCCAAAGGGCCAGGCCCAACCCTCTAGACTTGGTTCTACAAGGGTCGGAGGGTTAAGGCTAGGCAAAGGTCTTGTTCGTAGAGGTCTGACAAAGCCTAGGCCCTTTTGGACCCTCCATTCTGTGGGTTAGGCTAGCTTAGTTCAATCCTTTTTTACATGTCTAATTGTCTTTGTAAAATTCAAGTATTTTAAGATTTGAAGAAGAATAAATAGGTATATTAACACTAATATTAAAGATTCTAAATATTATATTAGAAGTTAACTTGTGGAAAAAACCTCAGAGGCCAACTTTGGGGAAAAATGTAGAATCTATCATTTAATAGAAATGCAACCAAACATACCCTTTAGCATATACCTTTCGGCATTCTTATGAATCTACATATTCTTATTTTTATCAAATAAGATTCTAAATATTATATTAGAAGTTAACTTATGGAAAAAACTTCAGAGGCCAACTTATGGGAAAAATGTAGAATCTATCATTTAATAGAAGTGCAACCAAACATACCCTTTAGCATAAGCCTTTCTGAATTCTTGTGGGTCGGTAGATGTTGATTTAACGAAATTTGTTTTACAGAGAAGGGATTTAGGGTACGTTTGGTAGAACTTTAGTTTTTGAATCTAAGTATAAAAACTAGTTTCTAGTTAGAAGCTGTCATAACCAAACTTCTAGAAATGTAAAGGAATTACTATTCCAAAAACCACATGCTTCTAATAAGCTGATAGTGTTTGGTAAGACTGTTGGACCATTATAGCTTCTAAAGAAAAACTATATGTTCAAAAGCTGTCCAAAAATTCTACCAAACGGACCCTTAATCTTAGACCACAACCCTTTCGTCAAAAAGAACAAACACTATTTATTCCTTGTATTGGAGGCTAGCCGTCTCGGCCAGTCCATGTCTGCCAAAGGATTGGATGTTGGCTTGAATTTTGGAGTTTGGTTTCGACTTGTTCGAATGTTCAACTTCATCTAGTTTGAGATTGAGCAAAAGAAATGAACTTTGACGTGATTTTGAAATTGAAGTAGGTACAATGTAGACCTATGTGAGCTTTGATATATTATTACCAATTTGCTTTGTAGATCATTTTTCATTTTCAAAATATATGAGTGGTCAACCACGTAGCCTGCTAGTAGTGAAGGATGAGAGGAACATGCCAAGGAAGTGTAGCTTTTTTCTAGAGTTTTGGATATGAAAAAAGTTTTGTATATGATAATTTCTAGAGTAATTGTCATGGTATCTTTAGCTATATTTGGTTCTTATTTTGGTATTTTAAACTTTAAAAGAGATCATTTTGATTTCTTTAAGCATTATCGTTACTTACATCGATACTTTTGTCAGTATTAAGATATTTTATAATTTATTTCAGGAAAATACTCCTCTACATATGTACTTTCAGTCACCACCCTCACCTCCTCGTTGTCTTTCTCTGCTAGCTCATCTCCCTTCTTATCTCCACCTACTTCGTCGTCTTCCTTCAAAACACCATCATCTTCACCCTCTTTACTAAGATCAAGTACCAACACCCCTCCAACGTTGTCTTCACCTCCTCCTCTAAGCTGCCGCCAACATCAACAACAATATCTACAAATCAAATTTAATTGCGTGGCCCATCAGCAGATCTGCATCACTATTGAGGTGATGTATGAGGGTAAGGTTGTCTATCTCATCAAGGCTAGGTTCGAGAGGCCGTGGTTTTGGAGGACTAATTCAAAGCATATGACAAAGAAGCATGGCGATGGAGTAAAGAAGCTACAAAGAATAGTCAAGAACACCTTGGAGAAGAAGAACAAGACTGCCACCATTGTCAACCCTATTACTGTCATTGAGCCCTTCATCATCACCTTTCTCATAGAGAAGACCGTCGTCTTCACAACCCCACCTTCTTTGAGGTGGGAATCAAGTCACGAGGTTGAGATCGAGTTGTGTTGTCATAATTGATAGTGGAGATCGTGCTAGAGGTGAAGACAGAGGCTTGTAAGGTTGGAATCTAGTCATCGTCGTCACCGTTGGAGTCGGGATTAATGTTTTTGTCGCTATTGAGAAGTTGAACTTGCAGGTAGAAGTCTTGGAAAGATGGTGAAAAAGAGAAAGAGGGGGTTTATTTGAGAATGGTATGATGAGAAAAATATTTTTTTTAAAACGATGTTAGCAACTTAAATTTGAAATTAAGACAAAATAGAAGTTAAGGGTGTCAAAGTAATCCTTTTTAAAGTTTAGAATATCAAAATGAGAATCAAGTATAATTAAAAATACCAACGTGACATTTACTTTAATTTTTATACTAAATCCTACACAATAAATCTCAACTGTTAAATGATGCTTTGTAAAAGAAAAATCGATGATATCATATAACACTGTAGATCCCACTAAATACACTTTGTTCTTTTTTTATAGTAGGAATTTTTATATAAACTCTTGTACATGAACCGGATACATACATACATACATACATACATATATAGGATCTGACTATGTAGGCTCATTCATATTTGTTAAAATGGTTGGACCCTATGCCGTTGGACTTTATAGTGTGGGCTTGTCCGTATGTTCAAGTTTAGCCCATTTGAGATTGAACAGAAAAAAAGAACGTACGGCTATTTGATCTCAAACTTAATTCGAGTTGTTGCTTTATAAGAATTTGATTTGTTATGAAAATGTGAAAATCATATCTGCTAAATTTGTCTATAATTAATAAGCTATTTATTTAGAAATATTTCGAAGCCAATCTCTAGTCGTATCTCTTGTATTGCTCTTAAAATACCTGCATGTAATTAAGAAAACCCACACTCAAGTGGGAGAAAAAAAAACTTCCGAAAATTCCCTCGATACTACAATATTGATGGAATTCAGACAGTGATCTCCTTGCAAAGGAGGGGAGGGGACAAATATAATCAACGAAGCTATGAACTCACGTACTTCTCTTTTATAAAATTCCAAAAGTTTTATCAAATGTGTGTTTTTATGAAGAGTTAAAAGAAAGTTTTTTTCCCTCTCTCAAATTATAGACTAACGTTTCTTTTCCAAACAAGTTTATTATTATTATTATTTTTTATACACACATTCAATACACAAACATTAAAATATTTAAACTTGTTCTTTCCAATTAGCTAGAAAAAGTGTATCTAAAATCTCTATTATGTCACATTACCAAACATGACTACTGAGTTTTATTGAAGTAACATTTGTGTTGGCTTTTTCGACTCCAATTGCCATTAGGAGCTTGATTCTCCTAAACAAACGTCAATAATGAAAGGTACTCTTGGAGACATTTTCCACTCCTAACACTGTAGAAAGCACTACAAAAGAAGAGCCAATGTGGAGAGCTCTTGTAGGAAGTCCATCAATTCTAACCTCAAAATGTCATATATGTCCTTAACATTTACATGTAATATCAACATTGCCATAGTTTATTTGCCAAAATAGCATCGAGTGGAAGTGATGAGATTGTAAATACTCATGAAGAAGAAAGAGACTTACAACCTATAATCGAAGAAGAAGTGAAGAAAAAGGAGGTCACTTCTGGACTGCAATGTAGTCCGCACTTTTTGCTCCTTGACAACCATCACTTGGAGTGCATCTACTGGACTCTCCTGCTCTTTCCCGTCACTTTTACATCTGAAAGATGAAATAGACATAAAAAGAGAGAGTCAACAATGGAACTCACCTAAAGACATAGTGGAGACACGCTAGAGAAACACAAGTGAAGATACAACATGTGAGAGGAGAAATAAAGGAGACACATCTGTTGAGGTAGAAGAGAGATGACCTCCATCTGTTGCCATCACCCTCCCCCTCAGTTGGACATCCCTTCAAGGGGCATGCATGGCAAACCATATTTCAAGATGTTCACAAAATTTTGATTTGGAAAACACAGGTCCTAAACTCTTATAAGAACTCACCACTATTGAAGAGGAAGCTATATATAGCTAATGTAATTAGTAAATATAGAAGCAAACATGTAATTTGCAATCACTTTTTAATTTTTATAAGATTTTATAAATTATTTTCATGAACCATTTTCAATTGGAAGACTTAAAAAATTTTCTATAGGAGCTTCAATATAAAATATTTCTAGTTAACTTAGAAGTTAGAACTACGATTAAAGCTTCTCTAAGAAATTACCTTTGATTTTTTATTGGCTAAAAGGCTTCTCTAGTTATTAATTTACTGATGTAATGAATGGGTTTCAACCTTTCATATACACATGGACTGATTGGATGTAAGTCTGTTTTCCTGCGGCATGTATTGCTTTTCTTTATGTTAAATACTGCATCTGCAGATTGTACCTGATGTCCATATATTGAGGACAGAAGAAGGCAACAAAAGCAATCCAGTTATTCATGAAAAGGTCGTGTTCCAGCAAAGTCTTCCAAGCTATTTCAGTGTGCTTACAGCATATCAGAAAACTACTGTTACTCAGTCATCCTTATTGCATTAATTCTTTCCTCTCTAGTTGGAAACTACAAGATAGAAAAGAGATAAGACCTGCATCCCAAGTTGAGAACACACCACCCGGCACCCACCATGTTCAAAGCTTTTCTTTCTTCGTTGGTCTTCCTCTTCCGCGTTTCGTGACTTGTTTACAAAACACGGTTGAAGTAAAGAAGCAAAAGACATGAGCAGTTTCTCTCATTATTAGCACTGACTGAATGCCCTCCGGTCAAACCAACCTATATCTATCAATTATATCGTATCCATGATTAACCCATCATCTCCTTTTGGCACCTGTTACAAATCTGCAGTTTCTCCTCTTCACGTCTTGTCTTCACGTGTTGATGGGAAACCCTTGGCCCCCAGGAAGACCAGTCTCTCGTGCAGGACCCATCGCCAGTTTTAGGAACGACACCCTCCCTTGTCCTTGGTGCTTCATTAACGTTTGATTATCTTAAGCTAAGGAGGGTCGTAGGGTTGGAAAAACTGCCTCCGAATCAAACGGCACATCTATAGCGAGGTTAAAGCTTAAACCACATCCTTCTGTTCAAATGGGCACTAAAGAATCCAAAACATACAGGACTGAAAGCGAAGGGATCCCATTGTGTCCGACGACCATCAGGCAACGATAGTCATGTATACTTATCTGTCCCCATGGGTTGAATTTGTACGTTACGACCTTCAGGAACGATAACAACTGTGAACCATCAGAGTTAAACTTACACATTTTGTCAGCTGAGTTGGCCAGAAAAGGACTCCAGACCAAAACTAGAGTTTTCTAAATGTTTCATCATGTGCGCGCATGGGGCTGTGAAACTAATGCATGGTAGATCCACGTGGAGCCCACATCTGCTTCATGAATCATGACTGATTTGTTGAAACTATGGTAGAAGTGTTTCATGAAGCTAAGAAGTTGAATTATTTGAAGGTTTAGTAACGATGGTATATATGTACCATGTTTGCTTCCATTCTTTTTTCTTCTTTTTTTTTTTGAAAGAAATGTAGTACGTTTGCTTTTGATACAGGAACAGAACAAGAAAAACCATACAATCTGGCCGTCACTAATGCACGTGTGGTGGTCCCACACCGACATCCCTCGTCTGTTTGACTGGTCTACAGTACTCTACACGGCCGTTTATCGTTATTTACACCACCTTTGTCTAGTTCCTACAACACTGCCAAATTTGACCAAATTAATCGGTAAGCTAAACTGGTTGTGACACTAATAGGCAATATTGTTCAATTTGTATACATTATACGTATGTGCAAGAAAGTTTTCTCTCCTTTCGAGGTGCATAAGAACAAGGACATATATGCATGAAAACTAGGAATGCTCTCCAGTGACAGGTTTCCGACACAGTAGTGCTCGTCCAGTGAAGTAGGCACCTAGGATTTTGGTTGTTGCTTCATTTCTTTCATTACTAGCTAGTTTTCGTTTTGAAATTTTTGGGCACACAATGGTTTACCATAGGAGACAAGGAACTAGAGTTGTTAGGGGGTGTCTAAGGTGATAATTGGGAGTTTCCTAGTATTTGCTCATGGTTCAAACTCTTGCGTTGGCTACAGCTTAATGGGACAACTGTAAACATGTAAGTTTTCGTAACTTGAGAAGTTTACATCGTGATCAACTTGGATTTCTATTTTTTTTTTGTCTTTATGTGTTTGTGTGTGACGATGACATTAATAGTTGAACGAGAGAGGTCTAGTGATGAGAAATCAATTTTCATGTATTAGGTATGTTACATTGACATCAGTGGTTCTAATTCATTGAATGTTTACTTGTATCATCTGTCAAATAACTGAGCTGTGATGAACTTAGCAAATCATAGTTGGTACATTGTTATAAACTAAACGTATCGGCCATATTAATCTACACACTTGTTGATCAACAAATGTAAACCTGAACTATCATCGATTAACCATTTACAAACACTCCGACATGTTTACGATAACTTATTATTAAATAATAATCGAGAATACGTTTGTTTATCCCAAATAAATAACGACAGTTTCAAGGTCTGATAGCCAGTGAGTTAACTTCCTTTTCCGGATCTTCTTTATTAATTAAGAATTCATTGAGTTGATTTCAAATGCCAACATGTGTCTCAGATTAAATATCCGGAACATAAGCAAGAACCGACGAATTAATTAAATGTACTTGTCCTAGCCGAAAAACAAGCCATATACATATATAATTCAATATGCGAATATTTCCTATCCTTCATTTGCCATTTTCAGTTCAATAAGCTTTTCTCGTGAATTGAAGCTAGAATATTACAGAAGAATCATTAGAAAAAACACAAGCACACAGTAACATAATTTATCAAAACAAAATTAACAAAAAATAATAATAATAGAATGAGATCCATTAGCTAAACAAATGAAATGAAATGATATATATATAGGGTATTGATCTATTACATGCTCCCTCAACATTAAAAACTACTTTTATATTCAGTAAATTTGGTTTGTGATTTTTTTTTAAAATTCAAACAAAACAAAAATCTCTCCCTCAAAACAAAACCTTAAAATCTATTTAAACCAACCCCACCCCCACCCAAATCCTACAGCAGCCGCTATTCCACTACCCTCTCCATCCACGACGTCCTCCCCAACCGAAGCTCTCTTCATCTCCTCCGGCCGTCTACTCCTGCACCATGCTGGCACCAGCCCCACCGTGAACATCCGGCCTCGCGCGCTAGGGAGATGAAGACGGAAAACTTCGTGGAACCTGCAAATTGCCACCCTCAACTTGCTTCGTGGCCTCCGTCTCCTTCTTCAACCCACCCTCAACCCATCATCGCCTTCTTCAACCCACACTCAACCCACTTCGACGACAAACCTTGCAGCAAGCTTCGCTAGCCCCTCCCTCTCCCACTTCGTAGCCTCCCTCGATAGATGCAACAAATACACGTTCCTAGGGTGGTAAATAGCGAGTAGGAGTCTGATGATCCGATCTCAGTCGCCCCGGCCGTCGAAGATGTAGTACGCAAAGGTTGGGGGGAGCTTGGGCACGTGGAGCAGGGGAGGGGGGAAGATTGGGGCCTGGTGGTGAGAGAAGAACGCGGAGGAGGAGGCCGTGAAGCCAAAGATCACGGAGAGGACGAGGATCTCGGATACGAACGCCGGGAACAACCATTTCTTCGCCGCTACCATCGGGTGGAGGTCAGAGCATTGGTGTTGGGGTTAGGTTTTGGGCTCCAGGGATTGGAGGAGGAGGGAGTAGGAGGATTGCTGGTGGTTTGGTTTCGGTTTGGTTTGCGTTTTGAATTGCTGGTGCTTTTGAAAACTATACATTCAAGATCATGCCCAAATCAGTAATACTAATTTATTTATATTGTAACAATTTAGTTTTGTGTAACTGTATGGGGTCCAAATCAGAATACTAATTTAATTTTGTTGTAACAATTTAGTTTCGTGTTATTGTTTCGTAACTGTTTCATTTAATATCAATATTTTAATTTAATTTTGTGATACGATCTTATACAAAATAATAAATTATATTCACCATCATAACAACATCCATAAAACAGTATTTCTTAACTAATTGAACCCATCGAGATTGTATTATAAACAATAACGAAACATTAATACAAAAAACAAAATAGTAATCGTACCAATAAGATATTTACAAATTAGACCAAAAACGTACTACTATTTTGTATCATAACTATTTGCATTCAATTTAGTAATACAAAAATGAAAAATCAAATTATTTTAAATTCAGATCAATAACTACCACATTTAACTGTAATTACATAACAAATGAAAAAAAATTCCCTCCAAAAAGAAACCACTAGTGGTATTATTTCAAAATAAGTGGTTTTAATAGAAACCATTAGATCAATATCTAACAGTTACGATGCATCTTCCCTCAAAATAGTTAATTTAAAGGAAGATGCAACTGAACCGGCTCTATTGATCTATTACATGCTCCCTCAACATTTAAAACTACTTTTATATTCAGTAAATCTGGTTTGTGGTTTTTTTTTAAAATTCAAAATTCAAACAAAACAAAAATCTCTCCCTCAAAACAAAACCTTAAAATCTATTTAAACCAACCCCACCCCCCACCCAAATCCTACAGCAGCCGCTATTCCACTACCCTCTCCATCCACGACGTCCTCCCCAACCGAAGCTCTCTTCATCTCCTCCGGCCGTCTACTCCTGCACCATGCTGGCACCAGCCCCACCGTGAACATCCGGCCTCGCGCGTTAGGGAGATGAAGACGGAAAACTTCGTGGAACCTGCAAATTGCCACCCTCAACTCGCTTTGTGGCCTCCGTCTCCTTCTTCAACCCACCCTCAACCCATCGTCGCCTTCTTCAGTAATACAAAAATGAAAAATCAAATTATTTTAAATTCGGATCAATAACTACCACATTTAATTGTAATTACATAACAAATGAAAAAAATTTCCCTCCAAAAAGAAACCACTAGTGGTATTATTTCAAAATAAGTGGTTTTAATAAAAACCATTAGATCAATATCTAACAGTTATGATGCATCTTCCCTCAAAATAGTTAATTTGAAGGAGGATGCAACTGAACCGGCTCCTATATATATATATATATATATATATATATATAGTCATTATCTAGTAAGGTCTGGCCTCACTTTCGTGTGTGAGGTCCATAATCCTAACCATTGATTTTGAATTTATTGTTCAAATCCTAACTGTCCAAAAAAAACTTTGAAAGCAACAAAGATACTTTAATAAGTAGGAGCAATTTTCAAAACCTCGTGAGTTACTCCTCATTGACTACGTTTCATGCAAAACAAAAAAAAAGTGAATCCAAATAAATTAATATCAAAGCTTAAAACTCCTCTATATCTCTCTCTCCCAGGTTCCACACCCTCTTCTCCTCCCTCTACTACATCTCCTAGAATCAGAGCTTCTCATCTCCTCTTTCCTTCTCCTTCTCCTTCTGATCTCTTCTCTCAATCCCACCCATGGCTGTCATGTCCGATATTGAGAATCAGAGCTTCTCATCTTCTCTTTCATAGGATAGGCCATTTTATGCTTCTCCATTTATTTAACTATTTTTTTCTTGTTTTGTGGTTGTTGGATGATCATATGGTTATGAAAAGGGTAAAAAAAAAGTGAGAAGAAAAGAAACACAAGAGAGGAGAAATATCGTCTGGCGACATCAAAGACTTCTACTGCCAAAGGAAGGTCGGTGGTTCCAGCAGAGTTGTCAAGCGTTCTTCTTCTTTTTCTTCCAACAAGAAGAAAACTCACCATCAAAGATTGTCCGTGGCCATGGCACCACCACGCTCGCCGACCCTGATCTAATCCTGCCATGTAGGTCTAGATTTGTTCATCTTTCCCTTTGTTCTATTGCCAATGACGGTGAGGATGTAAGAGTTTCGGGTATTTATGATTGACTGCTTACTAATGGGATGCTTTTCTCTTTTGTTTTGTAAAAAAAAAAAAAAAAGATCATATGGTTATGTCTTTGGAGAACTTAATTTGTTTTTTCTTTCAAACTGAGATGCCATTGTGATGATGCCCTTGAGCTATACTTGGAGCAACTTTGTTTGTATTGAAAAGTTGCTTGTGTTATGGAGCTATGTAATTTTATTGTAAATCATTCTATTTAAGATTATTGTTTACATGTTACATAAATAGAAAAAAAACACTAGTTACTTGTTGTTAATTACTAAATTAAATTTAAATTCCTTACAATAGAAACATTTAGAAATGTTTACAATAAGAACTTGTTACTTATCTGAACTTGTAATTGATTTCTAACTTGTTAATTCATAAATACAAACAGTTTTCTTTGTTACGTTAACTAATCAAAACCAAAATTTCCGTCGAAATTCTACATTCGTTTTTCAGAATATGAAATTTTATAATCTTTAAGACTAATAATATGTGATCTCTGACCAATGTGTTAGTTAGAAATTGCATAGCCATATTTAACAACCAATAAATTTTTATTGGTTTTATTGTTACGATAACTATTAATAAATACTAAACTCGTTATAATGAAACAACTACTTTCATGACTTCGAAAACAAGTAGTACGATAACTATTAATAAATAATAAATTCGTTATAATGAAATGACCACTTGTCAATGGATTACTTGCATGATAACCTATGTTTCAAAATGTTATAAATGCCTACATCTAATGTTAATATGTCCACATTAACTAACTTAGCAGTTACTATGTTGTTATTAAATGTAAACAATAATTGTCCACATTGTAACATTCACAATAATTGCATATGTGTAAAAGAAGCAGTCTTCGTCAAAACCAATGTCAATAACTTGGATTACAAAAAAAATATTAGCCATGTGAAAGAGAAGCAGTCTTTCTTCATCAAAACCAAGGCCACTAACTTGAGCCACCAAAAAAGTATTGCTGATTCATCAATACATGCAATTAAACGTATCCACAAATCTCAAATACTAAAACTAAAACAATAAAGCGTAGTAACATTGAAAATAAAATAGGGAAAAGTAGTAAATCAAAAACTAAAATAAGAAAAAAAAATGAAACACTAATAAAACAAAGAAGTGTGAAGTTGAAATTGAAACTAAAACTTAAAAAAAAATGTCATGAATAAAAAATGCTTGGATTTCTATTGGAACACGAAAAAATGATCAGTAAAAAAACAATTATTATAAGGCCATATGTTTCAACTTTATTAGCAATGCTTATAATTAGATTTCAATTTAATATAGTTATTATGTTGTCATGTGAGCCATATATATCTATCACCACCACTATTATCATTAATATTTTTGTAAGTATGTTGATGAGACCACTTGCATGACAACCTATGTTTCAAATTGGTATAAATGCTCACATCTAATGTTAATATGTCCACATTAACTACTTAGCAGTTATTATGTTGTTATTAAATGTAAACAATAAATGTCCATAATATAACAGTAACATATAGAGTATTAATATGTGTGGAATGTCAAAAGACACGCATAAATCTTCCAACGGTAACACTTGTTGGAAACATAAGTGCAGTAGATATCAAGTCATTTAACATGTAACATGTGTTTTGTCCAATAGTAACACTTCATTAATATGGCCAGCTATATCACTTGAGACAATGTGCAAATGGTATAAATGCAGGTGAGACTACTCGTATGACAACCCATGTTTAAAAATGGTATAAATGCTCACATTTAATGTTAATATGTCAACATTAACTAACTTAGCAGTTATTATGTTGTTATTAAATGTAAATAATAAATGTTCACATTTTAACATTCACAATAATTGCACATGTGAAAAAGAAGCAGTCTTCGTCAAAACCAAGGTCATTAACATTTGCCACGAAAAAAGTATTAGCCATGTAAAAGAGAAGCAGTCTTTCTTCATCAAAACCAAGGTCACTAACTTGGACCACAAAAAAAGTATTGCTGATTCAACAATACATGCAATTAAACATATCCAAAAATCTCAAATACTAAAACTAAAATAGTAAAGCATAGTAACACTAAAACTAAAATAGAGAAAAGTACAAAACCAAAAACTAAAATAAGAAAAAAAATGTAACACTAAAAAAGAAAAGAAGTGTGAAGTTGAAACTAAAACTAAAACTAAAAAACAAAAATATCACGAATAAAAAAAACTAGGATTTCTATTGGAATACGAAAAATGATCAGTAAAAAAATAATTATTATAAGGTCATAAGTTTCAACTTTATTAGCAATGCCTATAATTAGATTTCAATTTAATATATTTATTATGTTGTCATATAAGTGATAGATATCTATCACTATCACTATTATCATTGATATTTTTGTAAGTGTGTTGGTGAGACTACTTGCATAACAACCTATGTTTCAAAATAGTATAAATACCCACATCTAATGTTAATATGTCCACATTAACTAACTTAATAGTTATAACGTTATTAAATGTAAACAATAAATGTCCACATTGACACAGTAACATATAGAGTTTTAATATGTGTGAAATATCAAAAGACATGCATAATCTTCCAACATTAACACTTGTTGAGAACATAAATGCAATAGATGTCAAGTCATTTAACGTGTAACACGTGTTTTGTCCAACATATAATAGTAAGACTTCATGATTACGAGTGCAAGCATCCAACGTCTACTTTATTGGAAAAATAAATATGGCCAGCTACATCACTTGAGACAATGTGCAAATCTACATCAAATCCAAGAAAAAGTAAATCTACAGTAATAAACAATTCTTTATACATTAATACAACCAACAACACATGCAAAAAAAATATTAAAAACAGAAACAAATCTAAACCATTCAAAAGAAAATGGACAGTAGTAGATGATGGGCCTCACATTCTAAAAATGAGGCTGGGCCGCATCTGATAATTTGCTTATATATATATATATATATATATATAGTACATATCTATTACATACTCCCTCAACATTTAAAACCACTTTTGTAACTAGCAAATCTGGTTTGTGGTTTTTCTTTAAAATTCAAACAAAATAAAAACCTTCCCTCCATATCAAAACCCTAAATTCTATTTAATCCAACCCCACCCCCATCCGAACCCTACAGCACCCCTCTTGTCCTCGGTCGACGCCGCTCCCTCCCCCGACCTCATCGACCCCTGCCTCCACTCCGTCGACCCCATCCCCAATCTTGCATACTCCCACCGCCGCCTCTCGTCGGCGCTTCCGCTTGACAAGTGCTGCGCGAGGTCTCTACTGCGGGCGCTCAATGACAACAAGTTGCTGCGCAGATCTCTCCGATCTGCTCGCGTCCCCGCTCTCGAAATCCATCACAAAATCTCCGCCCCGCCACGACCCGATGAGTATGGCTTCTGTTTCTGCCCCTGCCGCTCCTCCAGCCGTCGCTCCTCCGACATCACATGGCAGGTGAAGAACAACCCAACTCTGGACGCCCTGCTCTCCGACATTTGCATCGGCTTCACGTGCGGAGGAGTGAGCCCCCCCATCCATGCTCCAACGACAGCAGCGGTGTTGGGTCGTCGAGGCGTGGCAGCGGTCTAGGCAGCAGTGGATCGGCTTCGTGATGCTCGGAGGTTGCTGGGGAAGCTTCCGGAGGCTCGGATGCGGCGCAGGAGTGACCAAGGTGGCTTGCCAACTCGGTGGTTCCATTGGTGTCGTCGGCGGTAGCGGCGGATCTTGTGAGGGAGCACGGTGACAGGCGCGGGCTCTGCGACGGCGACAGCTACAACGCCGGTGACGGGCGGAGGAAAAAACAGAGGAAGACGCAGAGGAGAATGGGAGAGAAAGAACCCATTTTTATGAACTAGGTTTGTTGTTCCAGTGCTGTGGAGGTGAACCCAAAAAGGATTATTAAGCAAGAAGAGGGGTTGGCGGCTGTATTGCATTTATTTCGTGTTACATCATTTGTTTCGTGTTACTGTTTCGTGTTATTTCATTTATACAGTAATTGTGTTACTGTATCGTTGGTGTAACAATTTAGTTTCGTGTTATTTCATTTATTCAGTTTTGTGATACTATTCTGTATTTATTTCGTGTTACTAAATTCAGTTCAATAATGCTAAACTGTACAGTGGAAAAGTTGGATTTCTAAATTTTGAATATAATTGTAATTGTAAATTTATTCTATTAATTATTATTCTTTTAATAATACTGAATTGTTGATCAAAATAATGTTTTCAATCAAATATAATTGTAATTATGAAAATATTTCTTATTTAGTGCTGTAATACAAAACTAAAATAAACATTCAGTAATACTAAACTTAAAAACTAAACTATTTTAACTCAAATCAATAACCAACGGATTTAAATGTAATTCAAAAATTTAAAATTTTTTTCCCTCCATAGAGAAACCACTAGTGGTTTTACTTCAAATAAGGTGGTTTAATTTTTGTTAGTTGGATTTAGATCCAACACTCTAGATCAATCTTCCCTCAAATAAGTTAATTTGAGGGAGGATGCAACTGATCTCTTGCTTATATATATATATATATATATATATATAAGCAAATTATCAGATGAAGCTCGGCCTCACTTTTAGAATGTAAGGCTCATCATCTACTATTGTCCATTTTCTTTTTAATGGCTGAGATTTGTTTTTGTTTTCAAAGATTTTTTTTGCATGTGCTGGTAGTTGTAGTGATGACACAGTAATTGTAATCATTTTTTAGATTTCCTTTTTTTGAGAATTGACGGAGGTATGCTCATTGTCTCATATGATTTAATGGTTGATGGTTGACCATTCTTATGTTCCCAATAAAAGTAGACTTAGGAGTTTTTTAGAAATAGACATTTGGACTTCTACTATGTTATGTAAACAATATGTTATATCTGTTGGCATTCCACACATATTGTCATTCTATATTGTACTAGTCTGACTTAATATCCTTATTTTGCTTGTTCTGGTATTGCATGTTAAACGATGATTTGTGGAAGCAAAGGTTGAAGAGGTTGAGCAATAAGGATAGCAGATTAGTATCTTCGTTAATTTTATTTTTTTCGTCGAATATTATATTATTTAATGAGACTTACAGATATAGATTTCATTACTCTCTTTTATAAATAAGTTTATGTTCTTATGATATATTTTTTTATTAATTTCTCTAATTAGAATAATTCGACCAGATTTATGTTTTTAATATTACTGTAACACTTCCAGAACATAAATTAATATAATTAATTAGTAATCTTGTAATTTCGTTTGAATGGCCTAGATTTGTTTCTGTATTTAATTTTTTTTCGTATGTTGTTAATTGTAGTGATGTGTGAAGAATTGTTTATTACTCTAGATTTGCTTTTTCTTGAATTTGATGTAGATATGCACATTGTCTCAAGTTACGTAAGTAGGGATATTTATTTTCCTAATAAAGTAGATGCTACACACATTACACATTATGGGAGATGCTACACACGTTACATCTTAAATTTTTATTTTCCCAATAAAGTAGACGTTGGATGCATGCTACACATGTTGCTGTTCCATTATAGATGCGATGTCTTTTGGCATTCCACACATATTAATACTCTATATTTTTCTAGTAAAGTCTTGATATCCCTAACATACTTCTTATGGTATTACATATTAGATCAGGATTTGTGGGAGCAAATGTCGAGGAGGTTGGACATTTATTGTTAACATTTAATAACAACATAATAACTGCTAAATTAGTTAATTTGGACATATTAATCGGCATTTATACTAATTTGAATCGTGGTTTGTCATGCAAGTAGTCTCACCAATATACTTATAAAAATATCACTGATGGTGGTGGTGGCGATAGGTATATATGGTCACATGATAGCAAAACCATTATACTAAATTGAAATTTAGTTGTAGGCATTATTAATACAGGTGAAACTTATGATTCCAAAATAATTGTTCTTTTACTATTAGTTTTAGTCTTGCGATTACATTTTTGTTACGTTAACAATTTTGTATTTTAGTAAAAATTTTGGTATTATGTGTTGCTTCGAACACAGCTGGCCTAACCACATCCGAACCTTATCTAAGATTTTGATTAGCCTGAGACTATAGCACCAAACCACAAATGCAAGCTCATGATCTAGTTGATAATCCAGGCAGCCAAGTGGTAAACCTAAACCCACATTGGACGCATCACTCAGGCGCACATCACTAGCGCACCTAAATGACACACAATGTAGGCGCACCATGCTAGCGCGTAGTCCTGTTTCAGTTTCAACTTCACATTTATATTTTTTTAATGTTACATTTTTTTAGTTTCAGTTTCTTTGAATTTAATTTTTGATATTTGTCTCAAATTGGTAGGTACGATTTTATCGTAACGTAAAAAATTTACGTTAACAATTTTATATTTTAGTTTTGGTTTTACTATTGCGTAACAATTATTATATTTTATACGGTTTTCCTATTATGTTAATGTAATGTAGCTACAGTGATTTTTTTACCTTGATGTAATGTTTAATAAATAATTAGAAGACATGATGTAGGATTGTAGAAAATGTTTTTGCCTAATTTACACTCATTTGTAATTGTTTGATATTCGTTTTAGCTTTAATAAACTCCAGTTAGTTTTAATGTTTTTGAAATCGGTATTCTATTTTATTTTATATATTCCAAAAGCTTAGCCACATATAAGTCCAGAGTTGGGAAAAATATTACAGATTCTCAGCTCCAACTGACAAGGAGCAAAATACCAAAGTGCAGAGGGCTTTAAATTACAGAACCTTAAAAGAGACTGAAAGTAAGCTGTATTTCTCGGCTAACAAGAATTTAGCCATTAAAGAGGATTTTCCTCCACAAGAGTAGGAGTGGAAGCATTTTCTTCTCCCCCATTCTGACCAAGATTCGCAGCCAAAGGGTCAATATCCATGTTTCTATTATGCTGAAATGAAGTAATAGATTGCAGAATCTCATTTTTTCAAAACCTGCACCCAATCGACGAACCCGAGATGGAGTCGTCGGAACAGAAACAACATTCGCCAGAAATAAATCACAGTCCAAGACTCACAAGTATAATCAGGAACCAAAGAAAATTTTCAGTAGAAAAGAAACTATAATTTCATCCTCCATATCATAATCAGAGTGTTCGGATTCAAGCAAACAAATGCCCTAACCCTAGAACAGCTGATCAGAGAAAAATTTGACCGTAAAGCTCAATATATGCCAACAAATGCCATAAAATACCAACAAATTCCAGATCAATATGCAAAGGAAGGGGTAAGAAAGTGTTTTAGCTGAGGTTTATACCTTCTAGTAGTTTACCTGACGAGAGAAGACCAACATCG
>JAMKQA010013744.1:0-19115 GCA_024699735.1 Posidonia australis
CTGTCACTCACGCGTGTGCTTTCTTGTTTCAGGTGCTTAGGTGTTGGAGCAGGTCTAGTCTGGTGCATTTGTTCGAGCCACGTTTGCCGCACACAGGTTTGGGTAGTTAGCTTTATTTGTTTAATATTGCTGCTTAATTGCTTTTAATTAGGCTTGGGTAGTTCTCGTACTGTTGTGTAGCACCGGGGTGTTACATAAGGGTACCTAAAGGGGATGCTACGGATGAAATAGAGGGGAGAGGGAGGTTACCTAATGAGCTGATTGTTCTCTCCGACGAGACGAGTCGACGACGACGAGCTCCGACGATACTTTAACTGGGGCTCCGAGATGCAACGGATGGTGGGGATCGCTCTGGAAGATCGGGGACGCTCTCCTGGTCCGTTGGGTATTGAGGGAGGTAGCGTTTTTGCTTCTGGAGGGGAGATTCGACGACCCGTTGACTGTCGACGGTGAGGAACTTTTAAGCTCCAGCAGAAAGCTCCTCCACCGTCGATCCTCCTCCTAGATAGCCTCCGCGTCGTGGGATCGACGACACCCTCCAAGAGGAAGGCCCGGTAATCGCGGATTCAAGGATCAAGCCCCTGATAATCAGGGATTGATCGCCGGAGTTTTCGTTGCAAATCCAAGGCTCGCTGGAATTATTTTTTGGGTTGCATAAGGTTTATGGTTTAAGGATATAATGGACTTATTGGGTTGAAACGGGCTTAGGGTTTGTTTTCTTTTTTTTTTCCTTTTTCCCTTTTGTTTTGTGATTTAAAATTAAGATTCATTTGATGATTTTTTATTTGATTTGAGGATTTGGATTGATTGTTTGTGTTTTAATATTTTAAGTTGATTAAGGTTTTATTTGATGATTTAATTAAATGATTTGTCTTGGTTTTAAATGGATTAAATTGTTTTCTCTTGATTTTTGGTTTTGGATTTATTTGAATTCTGATTTTGAATTGGTTGATTTAAATTTTGGTTTGATTAGATTAAATTTAGTGTTCATTAGTTTTCACTTGATTTAATTGAGTATTTTATTTAGGTTTTGATTTAGGGTTTTTAATTACTTTAGGTTTTTTGTTTTGTTTTATTTTATTTTTGTGATTTTCATGGATTTTAGGTTATTGATTTTAAGTTCATAAATTAGGGTTTTGAATTTTAATTTAGGCTTTTTATTTATGTTTTATGATTTTAATTAAATTTATGGTTAAGGTTTAATTAATTGGTTTTGAATTAGGGTTTTGTGACTTAGTTAGGGTTTATGGTTTTAATTTAGGATTTTTGTGTTTTAAATTAGGATTTATTGGTTTATTTAGGATTTTTGGATTAATTAGGGTTTTGAATTTCAATTAATTAGGGTTTTTAATGGATTTTGACTTTTAATTAGGATTTTCACTTAATTACTTGGATTTTAAATGTATTTAAGTGGATTTTATTTCATTTTGGCTTGAATTAGGTTTTTTATTTTGTTAATTGGATTTTATTTATTTTTTTAAATGTGTCTTGTTTGATTTTTATTTTAATAGGTGAGAGTAAACTAGTGTGGGCCTCAATGGGTTTGTGGAGACTTAGGTGGAATAGGATTTTTGGTGGTCGCAATTAGAACATCATCCAAAGGAGTCTGCTGCCAAGTAACTTCAAAATCGAGATGTCTACACCATCCATGCTTGAAACTTTTTAAAATTTTATGAAGTTAAAGGAATTAATACATCAATATATCATTCGTGGGTGAAAACTTCTAAGAAAAATAAAAAGAAACGCAAAGTTGCTTCCTACCTCTTCACTCTCAAGTATTAATATTAGACAGTCGGTATTTTTAGGAACAATGACCATTGATCTCAAGGTCATTGGATAGCATATTGGGTATTGTCCATATGTTTGATAAACCTAGGCTTTATCTTGAATTTCCCTATGCACAATATCTACAAGAAGAATCACACTGCTCACATAAGAAACTAAGCTTTCATGATTGTTTAAAATCTTAAAAAATAGATTATATAAATTTATTTAAAATTTAATAGTTAAAGAAATAATGCTAAATGTTGAACAAAACCCACATGATAATTCTTTGTCATAAAATAATCATCAAACAATGGTAATTACATAGAAAATACAAGAAACTAATTCTTCAAGTGAGGTAAATTTCAAACTTGTGATCTATACAATATCATATGAGTTATAGATATATTACTCCATCAGCATATTAGTAACTTTCTTTGAGTAGATATGTAACTCGGATAATTATCTAACTTATAAAATTGGAAAAAGTTGAAAAAAATCTTAGAGAGATGTAGTTGTGCATCATAAAAAGCCTAAATCACAGACTAACCTTGCAAAATTGCAGATGTGTGGAGATAATATCAAACTCTAATAACAATGCTTGTGTCAAAGAAACTCATTTTCTTTATCACCATATTCTTTAAGAGCATAGAACAGAGCAGACCAAACAGTGTATTCATAAAATGGCATCTTAGAACAATATAAAAGAAAAGCTAAAGAAAAAAAGTTGCCTCAATGGAGATCTCATCTAAATTAGATTATTGGTCATATGTTGATCCAAGTTAAACCAAAATAAATCAAAAGTATGGCATTAATGTTTTTACAGAAATAATTTATGATTGGTTGTTATGGAGCTATCTCAATTTTTATAAATATATTTTTCAATTTCTAATACATGTTTTGACATCCATGCCTTCAATCTTTATGATTCATCCATCGTCAATAATTTAGACAATAAAAGAATAGATTGATGGAACGTGCTTAATACGAACTATTAAATAAGTTGCTTCATGTCCTTTCCATGATTTTCTTGGACATTATTTGTAGTAAGAAATAAGTAATTAGTAAATAACCAAGTTGATTATTTTTAATGAACTTGATCAAAGTATACAAACTCTCATCCAATAAAGTGCATATAAGAATCAATGAATCAACATTGGGACAAGTGAATGAAGATACCCATATTTGTAAACGAGAAATCAACACACCCATTAGTAGGAATTTAAGCTTCAATTGGAAATTACATTTGGGTTCTATAAGGCTTTCAAATTCGGGAGGCAAAGCCATACATTTCATTCTCAGGAAACACTTCAATGAAAATCATCCTAACATTTGATAAAAAAAAAGGGATTACAGAACTGCGTAGGCATCTAGTGCGGACCCTAAGGGTTAAAAAAAGAACTAAGTAGTGTATGCTTACCTCACAGAAACACAATCACCTCACCAAAGTACCACCTTGCCCAAGAACAAGCTGGTATCATTTCTTGAAGCACTGTGATGACCTGAAAAAGAATGACCACACTTAGACCACATGCCCAAGAAGAATGACGGAGAAGAGGAATCTTTTTTTAGAGAGGAGAAGAGGAATTTTTAAAATAAAAAAAAAAGAACTTGACGTACAAAAACAATAGCTTATTATACTTCAAAAAAATACATTGATATAACTGTTAAAAAAGGTGTTTGAGTGGGAAAAAAAAAGAAACAAAAATAGTAGAATGGTTCTAGATTTTTAGAGAAATGCAAACTTTTTTTAATGAAATTTCCACTTCTAATTCAGAGTGACCATTTAAACAATGAATCACTCTAGAGGTAGGTTCAAATAGACCATTACACCAGATGATACAAAAAATGTTGGAACCAATCATGATCTAGATTACATGTGAAAATGAATAACTAAACAACATGTTCAACAAATTATAGTTATGTAATATCTTTTACGAATACTTTACTCTGCCATCATGATATCATCTTCTGCTTTAGATGAAGTCAAGCACAATTCCATTTTGTAAATTTACTTTAAATGGGAATTCTACATAGAAAAAAAGAAGTTAGTAGATCCACCAGGCAATCAAATAAAGGAAACGATTATTAATGGCCTTAAGCACAACTTATATGTCATTTATAAGTGACGAACATTTTTACAATGATGAAATCTTTCTACATTGAGAGCTTTATGATATTTATAATTAATTAATCTTTCTAAAAAAAGATAAATTTTTACAATAATACTTATAAATCCTCCTCTATGATCTTTGCTAAAATTTAATAAAATTCAGAATTTCAATGTTATAGAGATTGCCATTTTAGTTGATCTCCAATCTCAATTTTAAAACACAACACTTCTTCATTTTTCTGATGAATACTTAGTCACTTGTTGATGAACAAAAAGTGTAGTGTTATACAAAGGTTCTTACAAATATCATAAACAAAATTGCATGATTTATAAATCTTTTAGTTGAGAAAATAAATATTCCATCTTAATAATTTACCTTAAACATGAATCACAAAGAGTAAATAGAAGTTAGAAGGTTTATCTAATCGTGCATGCAAAACAGTAAGAAAAATAGCTATAAATGAACTCAAAAATAATATCACTTTGCAGTAATAAATCCAGTTCTTAAACATCCCAACATCAAATCCACTACTTTTTATATGCAAATCATGCATAAGTAGATCATTTATAAGTGAACCTAACCTTAGTTTTGTTAGAAAATACTAAGAAGTTATGCATACTTTACTACCTTAGTGGCTTGTATCACAAGACTCAAGAAACACGACTAAATTATTCTCTCTGTGGTAATAAATAAATGTATTTATTTAGAGAGTGCAGAATAAGTTAATATAAAGTAAACACTAAATAATGGATCATACGAAAATCATTGCATGCAAACAAATTGGTGAATAGGAGCATATAGAATCAACATATATGAGATCGCTGCAACTTTTTTGATTCATAATATAAGACATATTAGATGGACTTCAAATGACCTTTTTCATCTTAAGAATACTCTCATTTTGGTGGATAAACACACCTGCTAGATGTGAATATGAAGCATTGATCCATCCTTTGGCATAACAGAAATTATCATAACAAGGAAATGATTAAAGGACTTCTGTAAAAAAACCCTATATAATTGATTTCACATAAAATAGAAAAGTCAACAAAAGAGCTAATATTTAGTAGCTTGTCGTGTCCAAAAAAATCCCAAAGATTTGAATGCCCTCAAAACAAAAGTTCAAAGCAAGTAAAGCATTTCAAATGACCACAGAGAAATCAAATGTCTTGTAGAAAGTAAGCTAAGTTGAAAAACTTACCAAGAAAATGGAGAATGCCTACACAACTTTCATTGAAGGAGATGCCAAGAAAGAATTGGGTCTCTGCCCTGTACTGTGGACAGGCCAATGGAAATTACAACCACCACATGTGGTAGTATCAACAATGCTTACCATTGTCTCTTCTTGAGAGAAGAAGAAAAGGTGGGTTCTTCTCATATACTCATGATATGAGAGTAAATGTTTGCAGGAGAAGTTGACTTTTATGAGTAAGATGCAGTTCCATTTCCACCTCTTATATCCACACGTATTAACCAACCACTCCATCTCAATTTCCCCCAAATCCTATTTGTAATTCCTCCTCCTCCAATGGCCACCACCACCACTACTGACCACAAATCACCTGGTCTACGGCTCCCAGCACCATCCCAACTGGCCATCAGCACAGTCTACCCCGACACCACCGCCCCACCCTACTACAGCCCTGCCACAACTGTTGCCTCAACTCCCCCACTACTATCTCCTACTACCCTAACACTGCTGCCCAAACCTGCTACCCCCCACCACTGTTGGCCCAACCCTACAACAACCCCACTCCGGCACTCCCCCACATGGCACTTCCTCATCCCCCATGTCGCCTGCATCCCCTTCTTCCTCATTCGAAGGACTAATGCTTAGTGAAGATTATAGTGTATGGGTGGATAGTTGTTGAACATTGGACCAGCAATCAGAATCCTTTGGGTTGGTGGAAGTATTAGCTTTCCTCATAATTTAACGAAATAATTTTTTATAAAGCATATACGAATAAACGCTCAAATCGGTAGTCTGTGGATCATTTGTTCTTCATTCATTAAATAGAAGAAGAAATAACACTGCAGCCTCATTACTCCACTTATAATCGTAGGAATTATTGGATTATTAGATGTAAGTAGAGGAAGAAGGAACTTACATTCCAGCATGGCGATCACAAGCTGGGAAACAGGACAGAGGAGGCCAAGATTGACTCGTTCATGGAATGGATCAGACCTGGTGACATTGGTTGAGCCATCTTGTCCATGCTCATCTGCTTGAGATAGTCCTCGTCAATCCTACTCCCACTCTAGCATAAATCACCTTCCACACTGCCCCGAGTGGGATTACAGGCCATCAGGGACAGAGTCCTCGGTGCTGGTCATGGCCATTGAAATGGTAGACAATGTAATGATTCTGATTCTGCCCATGAACGTGAGCAAAGGGGCATGCATGATTTCTACTATAAAAAAATGAAAACAAAACCCTCCCTTGATTTCTGCAAGTGGGAAGAAGAGTGAAGTGGTGAAGGAGAAAGGTTTGTTGGGGGGTGGGGGGGTGTGGGGTGTGGTGTGGGGCTGTGGGTGGGGAGGGGCGTTGGTGTGGTGGTGTTTGATGGTGCTGGTGATAGATAAGAGACAAGAGACAGGTGTCTGGCTCGGCACTCGGCAGGGGTGGTGGTGGATGGATACTGCCATGGTCTTGGGTGAGAAATAGGGGGAAACAATGCAGAGAAGCTTTCTATAATGCGGTATTCCCCCCCTTTTTCACAAATGATGGAAACAGAATGGGATTTTTTCCCATTACTAGCAGTTTTTTTTGTCATTAGTGGCTTGCTTCAGAACCAATATAATGCTGTGGTGATTGAATTTGGTCCATCAACAGTTGATGGGATATATAATTGCTATTATCTTTGGTTCTCAAACAGTCTACAAATTGATCAACAATTTTGTATGATTTGAATGTTTGAGTTTATATTTATAATTAACAATTCTGTTTGATTATTAATGCATAAATATAATTAATTGTAAAGAGAACAATATGAGCATTTATACGTCATGTGAACATTAAATTGTCCATCTTTAGATTTGATATAAATGGAGAGAGTGCCACATGTCATGCCATGTGGCATGCTCTTAAAAAATGTTGAAGCTGTGGCATGCTTTCAACAAACATGGAAGGCATGTGGCCTTCTCTTAAGATAATTTCAAGTCAAATTGTTGCTTTTTAACGTAGTATAAATAGATTAAGAATGCATTGTTGTTCGAATATTTTGTGAGGAGCTGAAAAGTAAAGGAATTCTTTAATGAATTTGTCCACTGATTGCATGTAGTGGTAGAGAAGGAAGATTCATGTCGGGAAAGAGACTTCAATATTGTGTAAATTCCAAAATAAATATGTTTTCCTATTAGTGGTGGATTGAAATATAACTATTGATGTCATGTGGTATAGCTAACTCTTGAGCAAAAAGTGACAATTAATAATATAATATAGATAAATATAGATAGATATAGATATATACAACCTATTTGACAAATAATCAGATTATTTGTCATTCAGTTTCAAATAATCCAAAAAAATTTACTCACATAGGATTTTGGACTTTTCACATTTAGCATTAAACTATTAATATACCTATGCCATGTCATATAATCTTACTCCAATAATCCACAAATGAACAGTCCCATAATTATTCCCTAGAATGCTCGTATGTACTTTGGGCATGATGTATGCTACCAATACATGAATCCACAAGATTTGAATATTTAGGAGATTACGAGTCCCATAGGTTGAGGAAAAATAACTTGGGCAATTGAGGGGTGAATACAATAATGATATTTTTTGATAGTTAGGATGATTTTTGTTGTAAGTTATGTATATGGGCGTGATATATGATATTAAGATACAAGGTATATGACATATGTAGGAGCATAGTTTTGACACATTTATGAGAATGCAGGTCCTACCAGGTAAGATGATTTATTCCACTGAAAGTCACTATACATGTGGGGAGCAGATATATGATACTACAACAACTAAAAGTTATCAGCAAGAAAAACATAAGATTTGATACAGTTAGAAGATCGTAGATTCCATGGATAGGATGGTTATTCATTTGAAAGTAATCACATGTAAATGTATATATGCATGAGATTTGTATGTTTATGTGATATGTATTATATGCAGAAGTATAAAGTGGGTCTGATGAGGCCATGAGATGGATGAAACAAAGATAGGCATGAGGCAAGAGATATACGTATGTGGGAATTGTATGAAGTAGGTCCACGAGATGTATGTACCGCAAGAAAGATTTTAGAAGAAGGTTGTAGATGGGCTGGAGGAAAAATAAGTTAGGTGATTGGGAGAAAGAATGATATTAAAGATGGCAACCAAGTGTCGTTGCTTTCTGTTAGCCACCGTTGAAAAGAGAGAAAACATACGTCAACAAGGCTTTCTTTTCCATAGATGCATCCCATTGCAATACTTCTGGCTGTAAATCAGAGTTTTTAGTCATTGAAAGAAAAGATACGGTTGAATTAGAAAAATGTTTTTTTTAACAGTAATCAATAAAATTTTATTGAAAAACATTGAGGAACAAAATACATGGAGAAAACACTTATCAAGAATATAAGCCATAACAGCAAAAACAACAGAAAAAGCTCAAGAGATTCAAGCCAAATAAGAAGCAGGCCATGTAACCAGTTCCAAACAAAAGCGTCAGACACATCAAAGCCCATCACATCAGGACATCACTCCAAAACTGAACGACAACCTTGTCACACATATCAAGCTCTAACAAGCATCTCCTCCGGAAGATCCAATGATTCCACTCAATTCATTTGGTCCACCACACCATATGGGATAAAGCAAACCAGATTTTCTTCCTTCTTCCTGTCCACCTGCCTCTCCATCTCCAAAGCTCCAAAAAAGTCACCATAGAGCCATCACTAAGTTGGTCAAAGAATTCTCTCATAAGTGAAGTACACCACCACCCACGAACTATCCCATAGTCCAATATGAAGTAACGGAGATCCTCTATAGTCACTTCACAAAGAATGCATCTACTAGCAAGATCAAACCCACATCTCTGTAAAGCTACCTCAATCAAAATACCTCGATGTATGAGCTTCCAAGTAAAGCACTAAATCTTCAAAGGGGCACAAATGTTTCAAATCTATTCACGGCAACCTAGCCAAGTTCCTCTGCTTGTCATGATCAAGAAGAGAGGTAACAACTAAAAAATCCCCATCCTTGATCCACAACCAAGTACAAGAATCAAAAGAGATAAAGAGACAACTTGAGTCTATATTTTCAAGCAAAGCAAGCTAGTAGACAAAAGCTCAAGCTTTCCAATCCATAAAAGCCCTCCTAGTTTTCAAATCCCAAACAACCTTGCTCCCACACCTCACACAACACTCCCCAGTGTTAGTAATAAAATATACAAAAATATGAAATAAACCTAAAAATCGCAGTCTCAAAGGCATGGAATCAATCCATTGGTTCTCTCATAATCTAATCCAATTCCACACCTAACTTGAAGTCGAATGCCACACTCCACCACACTCTCTATCTCTAAAATTCCATCCCAAACCAGAGAGACCCTCTTAAAATGGCCTCACCTTTCCCACAACATGACCCCTATACCATTTTTTTACAATCACTATCCACCAAAGAGGTAGGAAAGAAGCCCAATAAAGAGACACTGCACCAAGACACCAAATCCACTTCCCAAGGAAAGCGAGGTTAAAGATTGAAAACTACGAATGCCCAAACCACCCACCACTCCAGGACAACAAATCTTGTGCCTAGCAACGAAGGAAAACACCCAGATGAATCGCATCCTCCCCTCGAAAGAAAGTTTCATTGGAGGCTATCTAATTGTTTTGCCACCGAAACCAGTATTCGAAAAATGGATAGGTAATAAATAAGCAAATTACAGAGCACCACAGAAACCAATGTTAAGCAACCCTCAAAGGAGAGAAGTCTCCCCTTCCAACCTACAAGATGACACTTAAATCTCTCAATAATAGGGTTCCAATCATACCTCCTAACTTATGATCTAGACAAAGGAAAACCCAATATTGAATAGGAAAGCTCTCAACATACATCCAAGCATCTTAGCAACACAGAAGACCAAGCTCTGGTTAACCCCAACCTTAATGATAGTTGATTTCCAAAAGTTAACTCTAAGGTGGATAATCAATTGAAAACACTTAAGCACAAATGCAAGACCCTTAACCACCTCAATTGATGCTGCATAGAAAGCTAAAGTGTCATCAACATGTTGGAAGAGAGAAACAAAGCAATCCCCATAAAAAGGTTTAAAGTCACAAAAGAATCCAACCCCCTCAGCCTTCAAGCACAAACAACTGAACACCTAAGCTACCAAGGTGAAAAGGAGTGTTGAAAGAGGATCCCCCCGATGGAAGTCTCTACCACACTTAAAGAAGCCTTTGGGGCAACCATTCACAAGAATGGAGAACCTAATTGAGCTAACACAGTAACCCACCCACTTTCTCCACCTAACCTTAAAACCCATACAAGCCAAAACCTCATTCAAACAATGGCAATTGACACAATTGAAGGCCTTCTTAAAATCCAACTTCCACACTAAGCCCGGAGCACCAAGGCGATCCCTAGATTCAACGTACTCATGAGTCACCAAGAAGACATCAAGGATTTGTCTATTACGAACAAAGGCAATTTGATATGGCCCAATGAGCCTATCCAAGAGGGGTTTGAGTTGCTCCATCAGACATTTAACCACAATCTTATACATGTTGTTGAGGAGACTGATCAATCTGAAGTCTTGAACATCCACTACACCTTTCTTTGCAATAACGGTAGCATTTACAACATCTATATCCACCCTACCCCTCATTAGCGTGAAAGTCGTTGATCATATACATCACATCATCTTCCAAAATATACAATATTTTTGAAAGAAAAGGATTGAAACACCATCGAGACCTGAGGCTTTATCACTAGTCATCATAAATATAGTACCCATCACCTCCTCAATAATGAAAACACGCTCAACAAATCTAGCTTCTACCTTTGAAATGTGTCAGAGATCCACATTCTCAAGCCTTACCCTCACATTAAAGGTCATATTCAGATGATGCTCCAAAAAGTCACCTAGGTCATCTTTTAATCACCCTATCGATCATGATTGGGTTAAGGAAATTCGTTCTTTTTCTACCATTAGCCAAACAATGGAAGAAATTTGAACTCCTACACCTAGTGTTCGTAACATCAAGACGTGTCGGCAAAATTTCGCTGACACATGTCGAGATTTCAAATAGGGGAAACGACATATAGAAGAATATCTTCGTTTATTGTATGTCCATGAGTGTGTCAGTGGCGTGTCGTGCGTGTCGTGTGTGTCGAGAGAAAGGCGGAAATTTCAACACTGTAAACACACATGTCGACTGACACATACCTTCAAATATCGACACGGACAGACGAAACGGCAGCCTGTGCGAGTCCCCTGAGTCCTGTGCGACCTTTGCCTCCAGCCTCCTCTGTCGTTCGTGTCCTTCATGCCTCTGCGGCGTCCGCCCGTTCCCGTGTTGGATCCGTCGCCTCCCGTTCGTGCCCTCCGTGCCTCTACAGGATCCGTCGTGGCGTCGCCTCCCATGCCCTCCCGCTCCGCATAACACGCCTCCCGTGAAAAAAAAAGCTGCGAGTTCTGTTATCTGTCCGTGTGTTTTCAAAGAAAGGGTGTGTTTTAGCTTTTTGTTTTCGTGAGTTTTATTTATCTGTCCATGCCTTCCGTGAGTTTTATTTTTTTGTTTTTGTTTTCAAAGTTATGTTTTATTTATCAATATTTTATTTATCTATCTTTATATTCATCTTTTATATTTATCTGTCTTTATTTATCTGATTGCTTTTATATTCATCATCTTTTGTATATCTATATGGTTTCATGTTTTGTTTTTATACTTTTGTATTTTATTTTATTTTTTATGTTATTTTTTGTATTTTAATGTTAATAACATGATAGATCTAACCTAAAAATGATAAATCTAATCTAATAAAGGTAAAATCTAACTTAAAAATTCTATAAAATCATTAAAAATCAATAAAATATTTATATCTTAAAAAGAAAACAGAAATTCAGAATATTTTATAAATAATTTAAAAAATCTGGATAATATTGAAAATTTTGGAAAACATTGAGATATTTCAAATTTAAGCAAAGAAATGAGGAAAATAGTAAGAAGTTGAAAAAATAAAGATATTTTTTGAAATTTTGTAGAAAATCAAAAATAATATTAAATGTACAAATTATTAAATAAAATATCTAAAAAAATTGTAAAAATCATAGAAAATTTAAAAAATAAAAAAACATATTTTTAATGTTTAAGTAATTTTTTATTTTCAGTCTTCACAATGTCGAATTCTGATAAATCTCAAAGTAATGAAAATGACAATGAGGAGAGAGTTGTTAAATCTAAAAATCCAAGATGGTTGCATGGTCATGTTGTCAACAATGATAGATTTAGATGATGATACAGTGTATCCTCTAGATTGTCAAACTCAAGATAAGAGAGACATGTATAGGAGAGCTATAATGGAATCAAAAAATAAAGAATGGCATAGAGAGCAAATTCAGAGATTCTATGGTTCTGAAATTGTTAGAGGAAGTAAAAGTGACAGTGGCAATGCACAGAAAGATAAGGATAAAGGTATTACAGGAATGTTTAGAACATATAGTCAAAGATATGACAATCATGATTCAGCAACATGTAGAATTGAAAAGTCGAAGCAGAAAACTATCTAAGGCAAGTTTGGAAATGCTAGAGAGAAAATTAGTCAAGTTGTGGCCAAATATATATTTTTTAATGCTATTCCAGCGAATACTACAAAAAAATCATATCTACAACATATGCTAGATGTAGCGGCCAAAGAAGATATGGGAGTAAAAACACCAATTGATTATGATATAATGAACAAGTATCTTAAATCAGAAAAGGAGGAATTAGAAAGCTACATTGACAGCTTAAAACGACAATGACCAATCTATGAGATTACTATTATGTGTGATGGTTGAACAAACACTACCATGAGACAGATTATTAATTTCATGGTCTACTGTAATGGCCGCACAATTTTTTTAAAATCCATTGATGCTTCTGATATTATCAGAGATCATAGATATTTCTATAAACAAATAATGAAAGTCATTAAGCAAGTAGAATCATCAAATGTGGTTCAGATTGTCATCGATAATAGTAGTAATTTCAAAAAAGTCAGTGAAAAAATTATGTCCAAGTATACTATCTATTGGACACCATGTGCTGCTCACTGTATTAATTTGATATACAAGGACTTTAGTAGGACAAAGTTGATGGAGAAAACTACCAGAGAAACAAAGGTTGTAACGAATTTTATTTACAACCACTCTTACCTATTGACTTTTATGAAGTTACCTAAGTGTTGTGGTGGTGACTTGATTCGACCTGAGGTTACTCGATTTGCAACAAATTACATTGCTCTTCAATCGATGATTGATAAAAAGAGCGGACTAAAGTACATATTTAATTCACAAGTCTGGTATAAATATCACGAGAATGATACTCCAATTAGTAGGAAAATAAATTTTATAATTAATAATCAGTCTTTTTAGGAAGATGCTCGAAAGATAGTAAGCATAATGAAGCTGGTTTCAAAAATTCTTCGCTTGGTGAATAGTGATAAAAAACCTACAATGGATTTCTTATATGAGGCAATGAAGTTGATGAAAGATGTTGTAAAAGATGCAGCATACAGATCATCCAAAGAATACTTAAAGATTATCGAAGAAAGATGGTTCAACATGCTTCTTCACCATTTACATGAAGCTACTATGTAGTTTAATATATATATTTATCTTTGTCGTAATTATATTTACATTATAATTGGTTGTTTAATTACTTTTCTTTATCAATGTAGCATACTATCTGAATCCACAGTACCAATACGATCATGATCTTGGGAATCGTACTGATTTACTATCTTCTATAAGATTGGTAATAAAGAACTTAGAGTCAAATGTAGACATTCTAATAGAAGCGTCGAATGAAATTAAATACTTTAGGAACCAAATGTTCTGATTTGGAGATCCTCAAGCGATTCATGGCTATATTTCGAAAACTTTAAGTAAAGATTTGTATATTATTTGTTTTAATTCATAACATTACATCATAATATGAGTACTACATTAACAATTTAATATCATATTTCGGGTAAATGGTGGATACTAAATGGAACAGATACTCCAACTTTATGAAAAATTGTAATAAAGATTTTATCGCAAACTGCCTTAACTTCAGAATGTGAAAGAAATTAAAGCACATTTAATCATATCGATATAAAAAGAAGAAATAAATTGATAACTCAAAGATTAAATGATCTTGTGTTTCTACACTATAACATGAGGCTGAAAATAAAACATATTAGAGAATGAGAAGATAAGGATCACTTCGACCCAATTGATTTGGCATATATATACAATGAGGATGAAGATGAGGATCCTATACTAGAGTGGTTGCAAAAAAATGGACAACCAGTACTAGATGAAAAACAAGATAGACCAAATTCAAGAATTGCTGCTGAAATGGCAATTAATGTTGAAGAATACATTAGTTCATCGGAACATTCTCGTAGTGGAACTCCAGGTTTAGGTGGTGAGAGTTATACAAATAATACCTCACAACCACCTGATGATGATGAAGGTGGTGACAATGGAAATGCAACTCAGCCTGGAACTGGAGACCTACGAGGAGAAAGTCAAAGGCCACTTAGTCCATTCATAGGAGAAAATGAATACACACATGCCACACAAGATGAACATCATGGAACTCGACAACCATCAAGACCTGCTACTTTGCCGTATCATTATAAAAGAAAACCTCGTGAAGACACAACACAAGATTCAGATTCTTGAGTAGTCATACTAGGAGAAGTTTATTAGAGTCATTTGATTCTCTGAATATCCATGATCCTACAAACCCTTATGACTACGATTCTTATGGAGATCGTTCTTATGAGCAATCAGATTATATATCTAAAAGTGGATGGACAAAAACTTCATCTTCTTATATTCTAAGCCAACAAAGTGAATGGGATATGAGCTTCATCTTCAACTATGTACCACCACAAACAGAATATGAGCAACAACCTTATCAAGTTCCTCTAAATCAAGATTACTTCTCTCAACAGCCTCAACAAGTACTTATTGCACAGTATCCACTAATAGGGTTCTTGATTCAACTGTCAATATCAGATTATCATTATTATATTATGGAATACCAAACATATCATAACCATATGTCTTAAAACAACTATGTACTGTGGAGAGAGTCCCAAACTCGACAGTAAATTTATTGTGTCCATAATATAGTTAAACAACAACATAATATTGATAAACCAAGACATTCATTCTGGTATTAAACATATATAAAATAACTTTTATGAGTATTTTTGTTTTTAAACATTTATTACACATTTTTATCTATTATTTATGCTTCAAAATATTTGTATTAAGTCCATATAGTGTATTTCACTATGATACATGTTTAGAAAGTTGATCTAAGCAATCTTAAATATACATTATTGTTTACTTTAACTTATTCTAGAGTTTCAAAATAAAATTCGAAGTTTTTGATCATTTCCATGAACTTCCATAAATTTACTGTATTTCCACCGACATTTCCATTGATATCCGATACTTTTCCTATTTTTGTTGAACCGAAGTCCGATACGAAATCGATGTTTAGAACCATATTATCACCCACCTTGAACCACAAAGCTCTCAAACACTGTCTTCAAGCAACCTCATCCATCCTCACCCTAATGTCCTCTTTTTCATCACCCCACAACCACCTCTCTCACCTACCTTGAGATACTTGTCCAATTTTACTTTCAAATCAGCACTTGTTCTCCTGTCCTCTTCCTCCCACACCCTAATGCCTTTTTTTCTTCAAGCAATTTGATACAACATTGCAATTGCTTACCCTTAACCCCCACCTGCCCAACCTCCTCTCTCGCCCAACCTTTCATGTACTCTTTGAGCCATTTCAACTTTATACACATGCACTTTGTTGATTCCTAGTCTCTCTTGAAATCTTGACAACCCCTCATCCTAATTTGATGCCACCAATCCTAGAGAAGACCATCAAAGCTTTCAATGGTAAACTTCGCCTCAAAATGAAAAGGTCGAGGGTCCCAATCACTATTCTCAACCAATGATAGAAGTAAAGGAAGGTGATCAGAAGTTGGTCTACTTAAGCAAGACACCCAAGAATCTGGTCGTAGACCATCCCATGCATTAGATATCATATATGGTATAAATTACCAACTAGTTTTAATTTTAAGAAAGTTGTTATTGCAAGGTAAAAGTTTCGAGTTCAAAAGTCAAACATCAAAAGAGAACTCATTTACAACAATTTAATTATGGGATTATCTGGCTCAATAACCTCTATTTGTGGCCAATGTACAATAGGTATGGATATGGGGCCAACTGATATGGTATTGTTGATAAGGTTCACTTATCAAATCTATCCTTACAATAAAAAAGGTAGTTGTGATTCTATCCTTTTTATGACATAAATACTCTTACCATTACAATCTAATACCCATTATATCCTTTTAGAAATAAACCCTACTAATCAATTCTATACAAGTTCGAAATTAAAGGAATGTTACAATAAGGCTTCATTTGAAATGGTGTGTTAGAGAGCAACGTGCGACTTGAAGGACATCGTCTAATGTGGATTCTTACATACTTCATTTTCTATAGTAATGAAAATACTCTTAGCTCGATATAGTTTGTTCTATTCTCGAGGACCCTAAACCATCTTGGGTCGTAAATAGTGCATGATGGAGCTCAAGCAAAAAATATTTATTGTTTTTTTAAATCAGGATTAGTGCCTATCGATAAGTTGGAACAACTTTGTAAATATGTTTTCCATATATAAATTGAAAATTCTAACAAAACAAGTTTGAAATAAAAAAGAAAAAACGAAAAAAAATTTGTCTAAAGTCAAATTCTAAAACTTTTTTGATCCAAAGTATATCTTAGCAAACATCTTTTAAAGTGATCCCAGCTACATTTTTTTGGTAACTTTTTTGTAAAATTACTTGTAAGAAGATAAACTATGAAAGAATAACACATATTCTCAATAGAATTGTTTCGTCGAAAAGTTTTAAAAATAAACTAATAGACAATAGCATTGATCAATATTTTAAAAATATTAAAAAGCTTCAATCATCTTGAACTTTTAATGAAAACAATTATAACCTAATTATATAGAGAAACTTTCTATATTTCTAGAAATTAATATTAGATATATGTTTTTTAGGTAATTTTCTCATTGAAGATTTAATGGATTTTTGTTTACATAAAAATGCCATCAAGCACATGCTATAGCATGTGCTCTTGTGCTAGCATAACATAAACGACACAAGCAAAACATATATTAAGCCATTTCCTGAAACAATCAAAACAGCATGTGAATTAACAAAAATATAAGTTGAAACCTAATTTATTTGCTAGTCTTTACTGCTTCCTCTCAAGTTACTTTATTGTATGATCAATCAAAAGGTAAATGGTTTGCATTGTGATAAACTTTATCTTACAGCCCAGCACCACCAATACTTACTGATCTAGTAACATTTCCAAATCAAGCTTAAGCCCTGGCTCTAATATAGTTGATTTTAACTTACTGCACCAACTGTGCCCTGTGCTCATGTGAGGATTCCACTAAGCATGGGCTATATAGAACTAGTAATGGCATCATACAGCATAATGTCCTGTCTCTTTTCTCATATAGAACAATTAACCACTAGTTGTTGGATCTACCATCCCTTCCGAAAACAAGCTTAGGCAAAAGCACTAAAATAGTTTCCCTTGCACCTCCAACTGTGATCCATATTGTTTATATTAAGTGCACAATAAGCACAATCTATAGATGTACAGGATGACGTCATTTTATGTCTCATTTATACTAATGATGAATCCAAGGCATGGTAGTAAAACAAATGGTCGTGTAAGGTTGTGAGACTGGACATTTCCTTTTTCATCACTTACAATATCAGTCTATTTTTCTCTTTATGCATAGATAACAGTCCATTTATTCTGGTTACAGCAAGATCCACAGGTAAAATCATTGCTAACAAATAGATATACAAATGATGAATCCAACACATATGCTTCTCCTTGACATCGCCTGTTATCCTAATCCTAACATTTGAGTAGAACAAAAGAAAAAACACAGAATACTTTGCAAAACCAGTGGAAGGGAAGGATGAGTTGTCGTTACCTCGACGACGAGAGAACAGGAGCGGAAGCTGCCGCCATGACTAGCAGTTCGGTCTTGCAGAACTGACCGACTGGGGAGCAGAGGAGAATCGATGAGAGTAGAAGAGGAAAACAAAAAATCTAGGAGGTTCGAGAAAAAAATTTGGACCATTTCTCGATTTGTGCGTGTCATCCTTGCGCAGGGGCCATGCTAATCTTCTCTGTATCGTTCCAATTTTATCAGATGTCTCCGAAGAGACAACCTTAGCGTTTCCTGATTTTCCATAAGCTGCATAAATGTCTTCAAGCAGTCGGTATGGGACAAAAATTTGCATCCCACATGCCTCTATGTGATAGATACATACCCCTAACTTTGTCACAATTTCGTAAATAGTATTATCAACCAAATGAGGAATTGACAGATGGGAATACTAAACTAACCCCAGATGCCCTACTTAGAAAATAAAAGGAAAACAACATAAAAAGGTATATCTACAAAGAATATAATAACCTCAGGAGCAAAGAGGAAAAATTCCTCTTAACATATGAATTGTGCTTAGGTTTTAAACTTTAGTATTTTCCAAGTAACCTGCCCTACCCTCCTGGTAAATTAACAGACAACAATCTTGATATCTTAGAGGAAAAAAATTAGTAATTTATTGCTCAAATTATGTTTACATAGAAATGCACTTTTTAGCCACAGAGAACAAGATGGTTAACCTTTAAAGAATGATGTCAGATTTTAGTTTTGAATATCAACTCACTTGCATCACTAATTCTATGATCAATGTTTTTTTTTATTTTGATAACGGTAAATTATATTCATAAAAACTCTTGACTATGAAAACCACCATCAAGGATAGTCATGTTCAAAATTATACAAAAATTGGAACCAACACTTCTAGTTAAATTCAAGACATAGTTCATGTCAATATCATACATAACCTTAAAATATCATCCGCATATGAATCGGAAGTAGTAAATTGTAAAGTTCCCAGGCCAT
>JAMKQA010013745.1:0-17447 GCA_024699735.1 Posidonia australis
TCATCCCAAGTCCTGATGGTGGCCATGTTGAGGGAAGTGAACCACTTCAACGCGTGCCCCGTGAGACTCTTCTGGAACAGGCGGATTAACAACCTTTCATCAGCCTGGAGCTGAGCGAGGTCTCCGCAATAGGCTTTGAGGTGGGCAATGGGGCAGCCCCTACCATTATATTTCTAAAATTCCGGGATATGAAAATTCAGGGGGAGAGTCGCCTCTGGGAAATAGCAAAGGTCCCAGAATTGGTAGGACTGGCGGTCCCCACCTTGCACTTGCCGGAGAGTGCGCTCTAGATCGTTTACTCTCGTGAGGAGAGCATCTGGAGCTACTGCAGCTGTGGACTGCGCAGTAGAGGCGAGTGTCGCGTACACTGTATAGGTCGCCCCTAAGGGCTCCTCCGGATCCACCATTCCACCGTCTGGTGCTACGGTAGGATGGCCAGTGTACCCGTGCATGGGTGCAGTGTGCTGTGGGAGGAAGGATGAACCTTGTGTGTGATAGAAGGGTGAAGGAAAAGCAGGTGGTGGTGCAACTAGTGGTGCAGAATGTGGGAGCAGGTGTTGTTAAACCGGGATGGTTTCAACACTCACAGAGGGTAATGCTCCCGCCAGCCTAGGGGGTTGGCCACCAGATAGGAGGGATGCATGCTGAGGTGGGTGCTGTGCTGGTGTAACAGAGGGTAGTGCCGACACCCCTATTGCCGGAGAGACAAGGGATGGCGACGGCTGTGGTGGGAGTGCAGTAGGTGCAAACTGTGGTCCTAAGGTCGATTGCGCAGGCAACTCGGGAGCTGGGAAAGTTAAGGCTGAGAAGGGCTGGAATGCCAGTGCTAATCCTTGCAGCTGCTGGGCGAGGGCCGTCATCTATTGCAGCTACGCGGTCGCGGGATCATCGTTGGTGGCTCCGACGGAAGGAGGCAAGACAGAGGCAGAAGCAAGAGGCTGAGATCCCAGTTGTCCAAACTGGGGGGTAGCTACTACTGAAACAGCCGCAGTAGGAGGTGGGCAGGTAAACACATAGCCCTGGGGAGAGACAGGCTCGACTGCTATGGCCCGGATAGCAGGAGAAGACCAAGCAGGTGATCCCGATGAAGGGGGTGCCACAGGAACACGGAAATGAGGTGGTGGAGGTCCTCCAGAAGTTAAGGCAAAAGTGGAGGCAGCAGAAATAATAGGAACAGACACAAAGGAAGAGTGTCCTGAGGCAGGAACATCCTCCTGGACGACAGGGGAAAGGGACTCGCCAGTATGCTGGGCCATCGTGGATCGCGAGCGAGTGAGGATCGGACTGCGACTTGGATGAACAGGACGAACCCTAGGACGAGCTATCGTCGGAAGTGACGATTAACTCGGGTATGCGATCGACAGTAAGGTCGCAAAAGAGGAGTCAGTGAAAGGAAAAGATCTTGGGCTTAAGTTGAGGAAACTCGCAGATCAAAAACTCCTATGTACAAAACAAACAAATTAGCAAAATGCAATGATTATGATGGTATGCAATGCGAATGCATGCTGCTAGTATGCACTCTCTCACCATCTAGGGGTGTCCTATCAAGTTGTCTACTCCGGGTTCACAGCTAGGGTGGATAGGTCTCCGACTCGAGGTTAGAAATAGTCAGGTCCCCGTTCTAAATCCCAGCCAAAGCATAGGCAGTGAACGGGTGGTGCTTTCGGAGCCTTGACCTCTGCCAAAGCAGTAGGCTATGCCGCTTTACTAACACCAACACGACCCCAGTTAAGGGGGAACAAGCCCGGTTTTCCATCCTATGCCAAAGTCATTAGGATGAACCACTGGAACATGTCCTTCGCAGACTGTATAGGTTGTCCTAGGAGAGGAGAAGATGCATGCCCTATATGATGTATGCGAAATATGCTTTAAATTTTTTACTTGCCAATTTATTAAGCCATGGGGGAAGGTTTTCAATTTGTCTCTAGTTTGCCTTATGATTTGATTTTGGTTGTTATGTTTTCGTTAACCAAGAAGGGGAAGCAAGCACGTCTCTAATCTCCTAGGCATGGCATAGCAGGAAGGGAAATAAACATGCAAGTAGACATGAATAAATAAATGAAAGCATGTGTTACAATATGTGCAAGCGTGGTGGCATGGCAAATGTGTAAACAACATAGCAAAGGCAATGCATGCAAAAAGACACAAGTTAAAAAGAAAGCATGGCATGGAAAAACTAAGCAAGCAAGAAAAGCCGAAGCAAAAGAGAAATCAAAACAAAGCCGAGATCTGGTTATCCCCAGCGGAGTCGCCAGTTCCTGTAACCATGCCGACGGGGGTGGCCACAAATGGGTGATATGTGTGCCAAAAGCGACAAAGCCACGACAAAAAGAAAAGGGGAAAAAATGCAAAAATGCAGGAGTCGCCACCTAGTCTATTATGGAAGACGAGGAAAACCATAAAGACATGAAAAAATCATGCAAACAAAATAAAAGGAGGCTGCGTAAACCAGAAATGCGGGTAAGGATCCCTGTTATGTGCGAGGAAGGTGTTAGGCACCCTCGCACGCCCGATAAATCGGTCTTCTAATGATTTCTCTTTTGCTTATGAAATATCGGCTTTTCAGCCTTTTGCTATGCGCCCGAGGGCGATATGCCATGCCATGCAAATGCTTGTGGTGTCTAGAGTATAGGTGCATGATGTGTAGGAATGTGTCCTAATGCTCAGAAATATCGCTCGTGTGCCGGGCCAAGAGTTGATGCAAGAATATTGCATAATAAGATCAAGGATCTAATATCTTGAGCGATTTATCCTCCTTGCTTACTATATGCCTAAATGCAAGCTAAGACGCAGGAAAACTGCTAAAAACAGAGGTGTGCCTTCCTAATGCATCAAGGAAGAGAAACTGATGAAAACCCAGGAGCAAATTGGGTCGAAAAAGCAAGCAAAACATATGAAAAACATACTGTGTGCTACTGAAAACAGGCCACTGCGCCTGTTTGGTGTGCCAGACTGGTGCGTCAGTCTGGAGCGTCACCTATGTGCGTCTAAGTGGGCCAGTAATGTATGCAGAGGCAAAACAGAAAGCCATGTGAAGCAAAACATCAGAGGGTGCACTCTGGAAAAGCATGCAACAGAAATCATTCTTGAAAAACTTGGAAAACAAGCCTTGAAAGAGTTAAGAAAAATGCAAATGCAATGCAATAATCTTGAGCTCAAGGGCCAGAAGCCTCACACAAGATCTCATCTATCTGAACTAGATGCAGAAAGCAATGATTCAGCCAAGCCTCTGGATCATGGACTGATACACATGGTTCTCACAGGGGAGCAGGGTGCAATCAGTCTACCAGATTCCGCCTGGAGCTGAATAATAAAACTGAGAAAACAAATGGAAAACAGTCTGATCGAAAGCTGAAAACATGCAAGTGACATCTTGGCAAACTAGAGAATCAGTCAGAGAAAAACAAGCTTAAAACTCTGCGATAAAGCCATGCAAGGATGGGACTAAATGCAAGCACTCTGATCTCTGGCCAGTCTGGCGCGCCTGCTGAGTGCGCCAGATTGGTGTGCGGGTTAAGTGCGACTGGGATGTGCGCCCCAGGGAGTCTAGATCAGACTGTGACCTGATCCAGAGCCCACCCAGCAGAGATGCAAGGAGGATCTATGCAAGAGCTAAAGGACTATGCCACGCTAAAAGCTGGAAAACATGCTGCAAGTGCATAGGGTCAAGGATCTTCATGAAAACAAAGCATTTGAAACTAAAGCAAGTTGGTGGGTTCATGCATGAAAATGTGTGAGATACTTAAGAACAAGCATGATCTGGATAAAACGAATCAAAACATGTGTAAATGACGATCAAATGCGCATGCTTCTATGTGCAAGGGCATACATGGTGCATGGCAAAGTATTATATGCAAGGAAACAATAGCTCATGCAGGTTACATGCTAGAAATGCAAACATAGATTAGCATGGAGATTATTTGCATAAAATGCGAGCATGTTAACATGTAAACATCGCAAACATGAAACAAAACAGATCATACGCAAGGTTTTAAGCATGCTTTATTCAATTCTGAAATGACATTAAGAAAATAAAAGGGAGGCAGAAAGCCTACCTCATGAAGTATTCCTTCTTGCAATATCAGAGATAAGAAGATCCTTGTTGCTTTGGAAGGCTCTAGGACGCAAGAGGGTGCTCCAGGGAATGAAAATAAGTTGCTGGAATGGTGGAGAGGCTCGTGTAGAGGTTGGGCATTAGAGCAGAAAGTGGCTGGTTGTAAGGTTTCTACTCAGGATTCTCAGCTCTCAGGATTTTTCGTCCCCTTGAAAGTGGTGCCTATGGGGGTCCTTTTATAGGGAACTCTCAGGGGTGAGTTATGGGAATAAGTAGAGCCTCGCAGATGAAAAGCCGGGAATATTCCACGGCACATTCGCTGCTGAAGGTAACAGCCAAGGAAGGTGGATAGCCAGCAGTCGCAGCCTGCGCAGCGTTGTGCGCTGGCTAAGTGCGCCACCTATGTGTGCTAGGGAAGTGTGCTAGGTTGGTGTGCTAGGTTGGTGTGCTATCTAGGTGTGCTAGCTAGGTGTGCTAGGTTGATGTGCTAGCTAGGTGTGCTAGGTTGATGTGCTAGCTAGGTGTGCTAGGTAGGTGCTCTTCCCTATTGGCCTAGTTTTTAGATTGGGCTGCAGGCTTGCTACGGGCTCAGGGATTGGTTCAAGGGTCAGCCATATCCAAAGCAACAACTGGAGCCTTATCAATGATTTACCTCAAAATTGGGGTGTCTACAGATATGCTAATGTTAAAAGTTCACGCAGGCACCTGTGGTCCACATATGAATGGGGTTCTCCTAGCCAAAAAAATTATGTTGCAGGGGTATTTCTGGTCCACTATGGAAACAGACTGCTGCCAATTTGTCAGAAGATGCCATAACTGTCAGATACACGACAATTTCATACATGCTCCCCCACAACAATTACATAGCATGTCATCACCCTGGCCATTTTCTACTTGGGGGATTGATGTTATCGGGGCCATTCATCCTGCTGCATCCAATGTGCACCGCTATATTCTAGTGGCCATCGATTATTTCTCAAAATGGGTCGAGGCGGCATCATACAAGACAGTCACAACAGCTGTTACAGAGAAGTTCATCAAGAATAATATTGTCGCCAGATATGGGATTCCATATGCCATTATTTCAGATAACGAAACTAATTTCATAACAAAGAGAGTTGAGGATTTCTTCCAGAATTGCAAGATCAGGCATCACAGATCCTCCCCCTACCGACCACAGATGAACGGGGCCGTAGAGTCAGCTAATAAAAATCTGGTAAAAATCTTGAAAAAGATGGCTGAGACTCATAGAGATTGGTATGAAAAGCTGCCCTATGCATTATGGGCCTATAGGACCTCCGTCCGGACGCCAACAGGAGCAACACCCTATTCTTTGGTGTATGGCATGGAGGCGGTCCTTCCCTTTGAAGTCGAGATCCCGTCGTTACGAATCTTGATGGAGGCAGAATTAGAAGAGGCAGAATGGATCCAAGATCGCTGTGTTCAGCTAGATTTGATTGATGAACATAAATTGCAAGCCTTGCATCATGCCCAATGCTACCAGAAGAGAATGGCCCGAGCATATCAAAAGAAGGTCCAACCCAAAAGCTTTGAACCGGAAGACTTAGTTTTGCATGTCATTCATCTCCCCGATGCACGGGGAAAATTCAGGCCTAATAGGCGTGGACCATTTGTGGTCAAGGAGGCCTTGTCTGGAGGAGCAATTATTCTTGAAGACATGAACCGTAGGGAGCAGTCAAAGCCTGTCAATGTTTCCTACCTGGAGAAGTACTACCAGTGACTCCTAGTCAATCCTAAGCCTTGCACCGTGAGCCATGCATTTTCATGTTTCTTCTTTTCGCTTGCAAATATTTTAGGTTACTGCATCCTAGCATAACATGAATAATCTCCTACACATTTTCTTTTTGCACAGCATTATCATTGCCCGATGAGGAAAATCAGAAGCCTGCCTGCTTAAGACGAGTCCAGTTCTCTTCACGTGTCACTACCTTTGAAACTTAGGATGTGCGGGAGAGATTTCAGTGAAATGGACGAAATGTACAAATTCCCAGGGGACCTATATCTCCAGAGGGAGTAAAAATGTTAGGTCTAGGGAGTGTACAAGCAATAAAGGAAAATACAGACTCTGGAGCACAAAAGAAAATAAGGAGATAGAAGTAGTAGACAGAAGCTAGCTCCACTGAGAGAGGCATACAGGACGACCCTATCCCTACCTTACAACTTGGAGAGGAGTCGAAGCATGCACCAATAAATCCTACAAAGGGACTAGCCACTCCTTTAACACAAAGGAGAGCAGCCACCCCCTCAGCTTAGGTGTATATTACCTCCAAGCAGGAATAGGATAAGTCAGCATGCCTTTGAGGGAGAAAAAGAAATATGAATCCTTAAAAGAGTAGGTATAGGGCCCTAAGATTTTGGCATGAAGTCCATAATATATGAAGGAGAGCTACAAGTAAACCTAAGTATCTAGGTTAGTGCCACATGAGTCAAGGACAGTTTCACTTATTACAGCAGGCAATGCAGGCACCAATATCTATTAATTATGCATTAATCCTGTCTCTGCATTGCACTTTTTGCATAACATCTAATATCTTAAATCAAGCATATTTGTATATCACTTTGCAAGATATTTGGCAATATTCCGACCAGGGACATGCCAGCTGCCTTTTTTAGTCGTAATATGGGCAAATAGGCATTTGACTAGGGGCATGTTAGTCGCTTCTTTAGTTGGAACAATCTATGACCAGGGGCACGTCGGCTAAATTAATCTTGGGAGCAGTTCTATGAAAATGCGTGAACAAGCACATGCAAGTCAAGATGGCATTAATGCAAGCAAATTTTTATTATAGTCCATCAGTGATACAGAATTTGCTAGTCAACTCTTGGTCTCTTGGAACTGCCAGCCTCTGTGAAGCAAGTGCCACTAGGCGGTATCTCGCTTATGGGCCATGTCTCTCTTATTTCAACTTCATATTCCACTATACAACCAGAGCCCTCTGTAATGGCAAGGTTTGAGGATTTAACGCCAGCACGTGTCATGCGGGTCAACTCTGAGGTTGTTACATTGGAGCCAAGAATATACCTCTTATAACAATTAGGAATGGGACTTTGCTCAATGGAGTCCTGGCAGAAGCCGAATTGGCGAAGAACTCGGACAGGGTGATATTCTACACCGCCTGTAAAGCTCGGGAAGAACCACTAGCCGCATGTCCCCAGCATTAAAAAAGACAGTAAAAGTCCTCGAGGCCAAGGATATAATGCACCATACTACTGTATCTTCAGCGAGATTTCGCAATCTGTTGCACAGCTCGGGTACGCCTGGAAGTGACCTTGCATGGTTAATGCGGCTGTAAGCTTCAAATGTAGAAGGCCGAGGGCACAAAACCTTCACTCCCATATGAGCAGCAAACCAAACTTGGCAAAACAGGTTGCATAATTAAATAAGCACAGCGGAGTACTAAAATAAAATGGCTTACTTACTTGCACCTGAGCGCCACAACCATAGAAGTGCCGGGAGCGTTTCAACGCCCGGTCCAAACCAATATAAGTCTCTGCAAGGAGAAAGGGGGCAAGATCAATTTGGCGAGTAACCATCACCCAAGCTATTTCGACCACCTCAATAGCCACAATCATCTGGCCATGGCTAAAAATAAGCTCCCCAAGGAAGCGCATCACAAAACCATGAAGCCACAGGTTGCCTAAAGAGGAACGGGCGTTGATAATTTCATCAAAATAATTCAGGCAAACCATGGTAGTTGATCCGTCTCTACAGATAAGGTTCTTTTCACAAACGCTTCTGGTCAAACCAGTCAGTCGGCTCAGAACTGAAGCGTAGTTGTCGTGGCAAGTGAAAACGGGAGGGGACATGAATGGCGACAGGCCGCATATCCGTCTGACCTCCACCAAAGTCAGAGTCATTTCTATTTGCCTGAAGCGAAAAACGTGTAAATCTGGCTTCCAAAATTGAGCCACAGCACATAGCAGGTGCCAGTTCACCTCCACTTTGGCTATACATAATAGGGAGGAGGATATGCCCCAAATCCGCAATTGTTCGCGATCAACAGTTGTTAAAGCATCAATCCAGCCGTGTAGAGCATCTGAACAATGTTTTGGCGTCACCATGGTGGGATAGCTCTGTGGACACAAATTTGGGCCAGATATGGCAGGAAAAAGGTAGAACTTGACATAAATATGAGGTAAATAGAGTGATCCAATAGAATATGACCTCAACAGGGACCGCAGGAGTCGAGCTACTGGAAACACGTGACCTTGAGGAACTACCCCGCCACTGGGAATGAGAGCTAGACGGTGTATCCTGTGAGGACTGTGGGGTCCCCTCCTCGGGAACTGGATCATCCTACAGAAAAAGCAAAAAAGGGCACACGGAATCCAAGACAAAGTCAAATGTTGCATTGTAGTCAAAGACAGAGAAAAAAAAGGGGGGCATGGCATTTAAATAAAATACTATGGCATATGATGGCAGAAATAAACAGGCATACAGTTATGGCTCGGTGTTTCTTGGAAATGAGCAAATTATGTGGCAGTATTTTCTTGTTAAAATATGCAAGAAAGGAACATTCTGCAAAAGCTATCATCTTTCTTAAAGCATGGTTCAGCAATTCATTAATTTAAAGTGACCAATGTGGATTCAAAGTAGTTCGCAAACCATACTTCAAATAGCATGAAAGATGAATCATGGCATTCAATCAATGGCACAAACAGTAGCAAGCATTTTTGTACCCAAACCCATTACCACTACTCCAAAATCACCACCACAGCCAACCCATTGCCCATCATTCCAACCCCCACTACATGGCCAAACCATAAACCCACCACACAACCAGCACCATCACCTAACCTACGGCCAACCCATCTACCACCAAGAACCACCACCAGAACCTGCAACCCGCACCCACACAGCAAACCACCACACTAAACCCATCACCCCATGCACCCCCGTAACCCAACTGCCGACTCATCTCCGGCTCGCCACCGCGGGGCTATGACCGCCGGAACCATCACCGCACCACCATAGCCAAACCAAACGACCCCCCATAGCCCGCTGGAACCCATCCATTCAGCCATCACAAGAGAAATGCAAGCCCAAGCAAAAATGCATGAATGGGAGATCAAGGGGGACTCGAGAATACCTCCGCCGGCGAGCCTCTGTCCAGCCAATCCTGAAGAGTACGGTCCATGCCGCCGCCGCACCTAGCCGAGAGCACCTCGTCGACGCACTGAACCCCCGCACCAGCCGAGAGCACCCCGTCGGTGCACCTCCTACGCGCCGCTACCGTGAAGAGGAGGGGAGACGAAGAGAGGAGGAGGGGAGAGTGGAGAAAACAAGAGAAGAGAAAGGAGAAGGAATGAGGTTCGTATGAGAGAAAAGAAATGGAGAGGAAGATGAAGGGGCATACATATTGTGACCATGCCGGTGGAACCCTTGGCGCGGCTCTCCACCTACTCCAGTGTGGGAAACACATGAGGATATCCAATACGGTCACGGCGAAAATGGTGAATCCGGAGGAAGAGATAAGACCTGGAAACACAAAAGGGAAGACAAAAAGGATAAGGAAAGGAGTTGCCACCTAGTCTTTTAATGGAAAGACGAGGAAAACCAAAAAAACCTAGAAAAGGTAGAAAGCAAACAAGATGCAAAGATGCATGTGTGATCCGTGCCTAATGGATAATGCAAGATGAATGCGGGCTAGAGAAAGGGTAAGGATTCTGGTTACGCATGGGGAAGGGGTTAGGCACCCCCATGCGCCGGAGAAAACTCGATCTTTGTAGGTTTCCTACTGTCAACGGTCAGCTAAATGTATGCTTGCTTATTCTATACACTCATGCATGAGGATGACTGAAAACATGCCAAATCTAAGCAAAGAAAAGGAATTGAAGGAAAAAGTTAATCTGAGGGACAACGTAGGCATTAAGAGTGCCGCTTTACTATACGCCCTTGGGCGATGAGGAAAATCGTGAAATTCTCGGAAAGTGTCTCGCAAAACGGCGGAAATTAGGATAAATCCGAGAAAATCAAAAAGGAAAACCAAAACACGTGAAAACCACGGAAAATCGAGGAAAACCCAGAAAACGAGGAGAAAACAAAGCTCAGAACAAACTAGAAAAGCGTGCACCAAGCAAGGAAGAAAAGACGGGAAAATCCGTCCAAAACGATGTGAAAGGCCATGCAAAATGCAAGTGCGAATGCAAATCTGAAGAATACAGGGGGTTTTATGCAAAAAAACCCAAAATCCGAGGAAAGCTAAAGTTCAAAAGCCCAAATCTTCAAAAATATGTAGGAAAACACATTCCATGCATGTATGAAGAATTCTGGAGTCAAATGTGCATTTCTAGTCAAAGGAAGCTCTCTAGGAGTTAGAATGCAATTTACCCACTATTGCATGCATGAAAATCAATTCTGCATAAAATCTGAGTGAAAATGCAATAAAATGTCTTAGAAATGATTCAGGAAGTTTCAGGGGCAAAATGGTCATTTTACCCTTGAAAACAAGCAATCAGAACAATTCTGCAAAGCATATGGGGTAAACTGCAAAAAAACCCAGCAAACAAAGCATTCCAGGACGTTCTGAAGAAATTCAGGGGCAAAAATGTAATTTTCACTAAGATTAAAACATGCAGAAGAAATTCAGTGAAAAAGTGGGTTAAAATGCAATTTACCCAAGAAAATATGCTTCTGAAAAGTTTTCTAAAGAAGTTTAGGGAGTTTTATGCCATTTTCACATCAAAACATGCTTTCTAGAAAACACAGGGGCTTTAATGCAATTTGGCCAATAAAAACATGCTTCTGGAAACATTTTAAAGAATACAAGGGCTTCTATGCAATTTTCACAAAGAAAATGAACTGTTGGAAACTTTCCAAGGAAATCCAGGGTTATCAATGCAATTTGCCTAAAGCAAAATACATTTTAAAAAACTCTGGAGGGCTTTCAATAAAGTTTTAAACCTAGAAAACATTACTTTAAAAGCTCAGGGCAAGAAATGTAATATTTTCAGTTAAAACTTTATTCGAAACATTTAAGAAAAATGCACGCAGTACCTAAATGCAAGAAAAGGACCTAAAAGTAATTTGAGAAGGACTGAAATGCAAGAAGAGTAAAACTACCGGATTTTATTTTAAAAAGTTTTTTAAAAGTTTTATAAAAGAAGTGAAAAGAACGACGGCGCCGGCGATGGAGTTCCGCCGCCGACGGTCGTCAGAGGAGGGCTGAAGAGGGCCTCTAGAGGTCTGATCTTCACCGGAAGCAAGAGGGGAAGGAAAAGGGAAGATCCGTCGGAGTCGATGCGCGATCGGACGACGGGAGAGGCCTCCCCACCTCCTTCGCCGTCGCGGGACTCCGACAACGGCACCGAGGAAGGAGGAGACCACTGGAGGCGGAGCTGTTGCGATTTTGGGCTTCCGGTGGCTACGGGTGGCATCAAGGCTACTCCGGAGCATCGTGGAGGTTGGTGGAGCGAGGTGGTGACCTGACCATCGCCGTCGTGGCTTCCTCCGGCCAGCGGCGTTGCTGGGACGCTCCAGCGGTCGAGGCGCGATCCAAAGGGCTCCGGGGGGCTTGGGACATGCCATGGATGGTGTTTGGACCAACGAAGGGGCGCGGGAGGCCAAAAGCGAACGCGACGTCTTTGGATCCCGTCATCTTCTCCAGTGACGGCGGGACCAAAGCGGTACTCCGACGATCTTCGTGTGGACTGCTGGGAGCGGCGGAACGGCAATGCAGTGGGCTGAGGAGCACCGGAGAGGCCAGAGGAGGAGGAGTGAAGGCTCGGGGGTCCAGGAGACTTCCTGGATTGCCCCCCCTCCCCACCTTAGTCGCCGAAGTTTGGCAACGACGGGCCACGGTCGAGCGACGGAGGCCAAGGGATCGCTCTGGGTCCCTTGGAAACGCTCCAGGAAGAGAGGAGGAGGACAAGAAGATCAGAATTCAGGAAATTAAGGGAGGGATTAGTGCGTGTACCTGACTGGAGATCCTCGCTGGAGCACTTCGACGGCTCTGGCTCTCCGCTCCTCTCCTCCTCGCTCTCTGCTTCTCTCTCGGTGTCTCTTCTCTCTCTCAATTCTCTCTCTGTCGCTCTGTAGGTCTCTGGCTCGTTCTCTTCTTATATAGGCAAGTAGAGAACGGAACCCAACAACTTGTAACAGAATGCCTCCCTCTCCTTAAATAGACCAGCCCTCTCCCTAACCAACCAGACACTCAGACTGACGAACTAACAAAATCTTAACTACTGTCCCCTTCTTGCTCCCTTGGTCACCGACAACGATGGACAGCGATCTAGTGCCTCCGGCAGTGGTTGATCCAATGGCTGGTCCTGCTCTGGCTTGCTGGATCAGTGGTGAGATGGACTGGAGGCTGAACTCAGTAAGGAAGGAGGACTTAAGGCTAAACCATGAGAGATTAATGAAGATCAAGTGGGTTCAGTGAGAGATGGGTGAAGAAGAAGATGGGTTCAAAGAGAATGATTTATGTAATCTTAGTAAAAATTGGTAAATGGTTAATAGATGTGGAGATGAAGTAATGAAGTGTGGATTAGAAGAAAAGAGATGGGTTAGATTGTTCATGGTGAGCCTTCATGGGCTTTGGGCTCATCTTGGGCTTAATGAGCCCATATGGGCCTTCATGGGCCCAAGTGGGCTTTCATGAATTAAATGGGCCTTGTTAGGATTAGAGCTTAGCCACCACATCTTCATCATGCAAAATTAGGAAAATTGGGGTGTCTACACATATTAAAAGAAAAGAATAAAAAATGTGTATGTATGCATGTTGCTTTGTAGATATGAAATCAAGACAGGCAAAATAACAGCAGAACCTTGAAAAGGCCAAGCGACAAAAGCCCCTTGCATTCCTAGTATGCAGGAAGAAATGAAAAATGACGGTTATGGCAGTTGTCTAGTAGGTCCCTCTTATAAATAATTTAATAGTCGAGATGAAAATTGCATTCCAACCCCTGCCACTCTGTAGCTTGCCATCAGGAGCAAAATATAAAGTTTCAAGAAGAAGTCAGCTCAGGGTCTGCGAAAAATCACTAGATAGGGTAATTTGCAGATAACCCCCTGCCTTTTCCCAAAATTACAAAGTAGGCCAAAAAGGACGCAAAAAATTATAAGAGGAGTAGATATTCGCAAAACTTTGTCGAATATCAAAAGTCATTGCCCAGTGGCACTACGGCGATCAACAAATTGTCATATTGGGCAATTTGCGATATGACCCCTCTAGTTTTGGAAAATTGCAGATAAGCCCTCACTTCTTGCAAATTCACAAAACAAATTTGGGTCAGAACTTCAACAAGTACCTTTCAGAGGATACTGTATGCACCAGTGGTACTGCCACAGCATCAGCAGCACATTTACAATTTCACCCTTCAGAGCACCGTTGCCATTTTCCATCCTAGGGGACAATCCAGGGATCATCGTTTTGACTTTTCAGGTTCTCCTTCCAAGCTGATGAGATCCTTCTACCTCTTTCTCTTTGATTTTCGCAGGTGCGAAGTCTAGCATGTTGACTTTGACTGGGCGGTTAATGTTATTTGCTCTTTTGGATTTTCGCAGGCGTGAAATCCAGCTTGTTGACTTTGACCAGGCAGTCAATGTCATTTGCACTCCTAGATTTTCGTGGACGCGAAATCCAGCTTGTTGACTTTGATCGGGCGGTCAATGTCATTTGCCCTCTTCGATTTTCGCGGGCGCGAAATCCAACTTGTTGACTTTGACTGGGCGGTCAATGTCATTTGCCCTCTTGGATTTTCGCGGGCGCGAAATGCAACTTGTTGACTTTGATCGGGCGGTCAATGTCATTTGCCCTCTTGGATTTTCGCAGCGTGAAATCCAACTTGTTGACTTTGACCGGGCGGTCAATGTCATTTGCCCTCTTGGATTTTTGCGGGCGTGAAATCCAACTTGTTGACTTTGACCGGGCGGTTAATGTCATTTGCCCTCTTCGATTTTAGCGGGCACGAAATCCAGTTTGTTGACTTTTACCGGGCGGTCAATGTCGTTTGCCTCTCCTGGATTTTCGCGGGCGCGAAATTTAGCTTGTTGACTTTGACCGAGCGGTCGAAGTCTTTGCCCTTTTCTCGGTTTCCTTGGGCAGGAAATCCAGCGGCTTGACCTTTTGACCAGGTAGTCAGGGTCCTTGCCCTTCTCTCGGATTTCCCTGGGTAGGAAATCCGGCGGCTTAACCTTTTGACCGGATGGTCAAGGTCCTATCCCTTCTCTCGGATTTCCCCGAGTAGGAAATCCAGCTGCTTGACCTTTTGACCTGGCGGTCAAAGTCCTTATCCTTTCTCTTCTTGGTCTTCGTGGGCGCGGTGTCCAGTTGTTTGACCCTCTGACCAGGTGGTCATGGTCCTTTTTTCTCTCTTCTCTTCTGAGTTTTTGCGAGCGCGAAATCTCCTTTTTCGCCCTTGGTCTGTGCGGACAGGGCCTTCTTGTTTGACAAATGAACAGAAACCTTTCTTCTCATTTGATTCAAAAGCAAAATAAATCATGGGTTCATGGCAGAAATGCTTATACAAGATTCTAAAGAACATGTATGAGAAGTTAAATTTGACAAGCCATATGCAAGTGATGAATACATAAATAACATGTCTATTGCATATTCTAGCATGCATGTGCATAAAAATAAAGATTTCTTGTGTAAAGAAACAAAAAGAAAGGCCATTTGCAGGAACATTAAGGTGCAGAATTTTCTATTTAGATTGTACATGCAGAATATCTTATAGGGTGATTATCTTCATCATGAAATTTAAGCAAAAGACGAAGAAGATCAATTTATATGAAGTACACGACATATCTTTTCTAATGTAGGATGTAAGCAAAAGCAAAGGAATGCATGGAGGACTTACCTTGTCCAAGGTGTTCCCTCTTGAAATATCAAAGATAATATGATCCTTGTTACTTTGAAAGGGCTGAAGATGCTTTGGAATACAAGGAAATACTCCAAAAAACGAGAATAAGGTTGCTGAAAAGAGTATATGGCTTGCTCAAGATGCTCTCTTAGATCAGGATTGTTGAATCAAGGTTTTCTAACCCCTCCTCATGGTTGCCTATAGGGGTCCTTATATAGGATTTTCCAAGGGTAGCCCCCATGGAATGCAGGCAGCCTCGTAAACGAAGAGCCTGATGCAGATTCCATGGCATATTCGCTAGTGAAAGTTACAAGCATGGAAGGTGGAAAGCTAGCAGTCAACAGTCTGAAAAGGGGCTGTGCGCCAGCTTGGTGCGCCAGAGCGGTGCGCCTGTCTGATGCTCCAGCTAGGTGTGCCACTATAGTGCTCATGCTCGGTGCACCAAACAGGTGCTCCACATTGGTGCTCTAACTTGGTGCTCTCCCCTACCTATCTGAATTTCTAATTGGGCTGCAGGCCTGCTATAGGTTTGTGGTTGGTTTAGCTAATGGGATTAGGTTTGCCACATCCAAAGCAACATCTGGAAAGCTTATCTATGAGTCACCTCAAAATCGAGGTGTTTACAGAAAACTTTATTGATATCAAGGGGATCAAAAATACAACAGACTCAAATCATTGGGAGTGCAGAAAACACCAAAGAAATCCAAACGGAAATATTGCAAAGGAACCCACATGAAATAGGCAAATGGTGAGATGAGAAGAAAATCACATAAAATGACGATGTTTTGCAAAGAATAGTCCAGATGAGGTCAAAAAGATGGAAGGTGGGGTCAACCCGAGTCATCGGAATCACAAAAAAGGTCGTGAAAATCAAGAAGGGAAAATATTCCGTGGTGGGGCCAATGTCGGCCTTCAGGTCTATTAATATACACCCTCGGGCGATGAAATCCAAATCAAATCGAAAAAATCCAAAAACATGGAATAAAGCTAGTCAAATCAAATATCAGATGAAGGAATCTGAAAACTGGTAGGAGAAAAATCCATGGAAGAATGCATGAAATGCAGACTTATTCAAAGAGGATAGACAAATGTCTAAATACAGCAAAAATTATGTAAAATGCATGAAAATGTACCTAAATGAGTAAAAGATGCTAAGGAAAGCCTTGGACAGAGATTATGCATGACTTGGTGCAATAACTAACATACATGTGCATGAATTGATGACACAGGGGCAATTTGGTCATTTCAGTGGTCAAATGTGATAAATGCATGCATGGGGATAATGCATGGTCCAAGATATGCCAAAATGTATGAAAAATGTCAGGAAAAAAGAAAACAATAAAACAATGTTAAAACAATAAAGGACAAGTATAGGGACCAAAACGCAAAATTCACAAAAAAGGATGAAAACCTGGATTAAAATTCATTCAGAAACTTCTATCATAGTGTACAAATGATGGATCAATGGAAAATGTGACATCGAGATGTGAGAATTGTACTTAGATAATTCCCTGAAAATCCAAAGTCTAATTTGCAAAATTCACAGAAAGGAAAAGTTAATGGTTAAAAATGTATTTAAAAAGTTTTATCTTGATGCTTGGATGTAAAATTTAAATAAAATGTGGCTATGTGATGTGACATGTATGAAAATTATACTTTTGGTAATTTCTTAAAAACCTAGGGTTTACTATGCAAAATTCCCACATAGGGTGCAAATCTGACAAAAATGTGAAATCAGATGTTCATTTATATTTCAAACATGGTTTTTTGATGAAAACATTATTCAAGTGGGGATTTACAAGCACAAGTGATCAATAAATGTGAAACATATTAAAATGTGATTTAAAATGCAATAAAAACTATCATTAATGATTTAAGAAAGTTTAAGGGACCAAGATGTAAATTTTCCTATCTAAAAAACATTATAGATTGAGTTTAGGGAATGTGATAAAAATCAAGTTTTTTACATGATCAGTGTAATTATGGATAACTTTAAGGTCGAAAATGCAAATTGTACAAAGAAAATTCTTTTCAAAACACTCTGGGGGCAAAATGCAAAATCTCAGGACTTACATGCAAAGAAAACATGATCTCAGGGGCACAAGTGTGATAAAACATGCATAAATAGGATTTAAAAATGCAATTAAAAGTTAATTAGGGCAAAATGTGAAATATTTACAATGCAATTTTAAAATAAGAAAACTCAGGAGTCACAAAATAAATTTTCAGGACTCATTTGCAAAGAAAATATGCATATAAGGGTCTAACTGTGAAGAAACAAAAATATATGAAATTAAAAATGAAATTAGAATTTAAACAGGACAAAACATGCAATATTTACTGTGACCATGCCGGACCCAGAGAGAGGCGGGAAAGGGATCACAGTCATGCCGAGATAGCGAAGGCGCAAGGATAAACGAAAAAAGAAAAGGAAGACGCCACCTAGTCTTTTATGGGAAAGACGAGGAAAACCACAAAAGGATGAATGCATGTGATGCAGATGGGAAGGCTGGATGTCTGCTAACCAGAGGATGGGTAAAGATTCCTATTACGCACGAGGAAGGTATTA